>JAPYZT010000063.1:0-64053 GCA_030522965.1 Tryphoninae sp. A BG-2022a | reverse complement strand
CCTTATTACTTCTGACCCAGCTGTAGTTGCACTCGCTGGTTGTTACTCGCGATAAGTCAAGTAGCATTGTGAGGTTTTTTTTCGTGATCATATTGACTCCGGTTTATATGGGGCGTAGATCTCACTTTTGCGTTTCTCCTTGACTAATCCTAGCTGATTGTGAATACCCATTAGAGTCGATCTCGGTGTCCTTTGCTCTTCGCATCAGGCCAATAAAATAAATAAGATGCCGTTGAGATAGATAACCCCCTCCCCCTACCGAGCCTGTCAAGGGTGTATAAAAGTCCGCTACTTGGGGGCTTAGCTGTATTAGAATGATCGTCCGGCAAGAAAGTTGTGCTGATAAAATAACAGTTGCCCACAATATACGACTATCACATGATAACTATTGTATGAAGAGCGGAGTTCCGAATTCAGTGATGTCAAGTTTGCGGGTGTAACTAACAATGAGTGTAAAATATATTTCTTATATATCTCTTGAGGGGAATCTTCTATATCTAGCACCGGATTGTCAACATTTTCTCTTATCGAATTCTTTGTTTTATTATTTGTTCCTGTTGCGACCAAATTTACAGAACCTACCGGCGACGAGTCGGCACAAGTTTTGGTCGACACTGAATTGATAGAATATACATATGTTATATTGTTATTGTGTGGAGTTGATGCGATTCTTTGTTATTTGTGATTATTGGTTTTCCCCATCCAGATATAAATTTAGTATGACAAGAAATTGATTTAAGGTCGGTAATAATGTTTCCTAAATAATGTTCTAGAATGTATCCTGAATCTAAAGAATCAACGACCGAGGGAACGGAATACAAGAACCCATTATAGATCTGGACTTAAATCAGCACAGTACGTATTCTCTTTACAACCGCTTTGGTTACGACTTTCCACTACACTATGCTCACGGATATCTCACATGGAAATCAACAATTATGACATCTGAATTTTAATGAGTGCATGCCTGGTATTAATTTCATCATTCCCGTTCTTTAATTGAATAATCAAATTGACAATTGTGGATAGTACCGTTCAAACTTCGGCTATATACTTATTGCTTGTGTTTTAATGGTATTACATATGTATATACAGCGTGAATCGCATAAACTTACGCATAGCGAAATCTGAGGTAGATGAAATTTATCAGAGCAGTCAATTGAATTGCTTGTATGTTTCCACAGTCATTTTTTTTTCTCGGGCATTGGTTGGAACCGCCCGCTCCCCGCACTAGGCATAGAGACGTAGCAATGTGTCAATCCTAGTGCGGGGAGTGGGCGGTTCCAGCCAATGCCCGAGAAAAAAAAATGACTGCGGAAAAATACAAGCGATCTTATTGACTGCTCTAAATTTTGCAAATCCAAATGTAATGCCCTAATCTATGCTATATCTACGGCTAGGGTGGAGGTCGAGGTGGACAGCTTCAACGCTTATTGGCACGCTGGGCAAAATTCAGAGCAACCAATAACCACGAACAAAAAATGACTGCGTACTAATACAATCAATAAAATTGACTGCTCTGAATGTGACAAATCTAAATGTAACGCCCTAATCTATGCTATATCTAGATGGGGCTAGATGCGGCTAGATGGGGGTGGGCGGCTTCAACGCTTGTCGGCGCGCTCTGATTGGACCAACTTTCAATATTTATATCTCCTAAATTACTTAGGAACACCGGAATTGCTAATCACCGATTTTGATGGGCTTCGGATATGTTATACAGGGACTCACTCTAATTGTGAGTACCCGGGTACCGGATTTCATCCTAATGCGCCTTAGTTTTCGAGAAAATCAATTTTGAAATTTGTATGTGATGTTACCCTACCCATATAGTTAATCGTACTTCAACCGAGTCAGTGTAGCGTAACGGTTAAAGTTCCCGACTACCACTCTGGTGAAGCATATTCCAGTTATGCTATTGTAATCTTTTTATTTACTTATTCATTTTTTGAGCGATACAAGCGATAGCGTATAAGATGTTTCTATAATTATTGAATAAGAATAAAATTATTACGCCAAAAATGACTATTTACGAATAATTTTGCATACTTTATACTATTCGGTGATATCCTGTACGATGAAATTGAAAAAAAAAATAAAATAAAAAATTACAATAGCATGACTTGAACACGATCAGCCAAAGCGGTAGTCAAGAATCTTAATCATTACGCTACACTGACACGGTTGAAATACGATTAACGGTACGGGCAGAGTAGCATCACGTAAAATTTCAAAATCGATTTTCTCGAAAACTAAGGCACATTAGGATGAAAGCCGATACCTGAGTACTTAGAGTGGATCCCTGTATAACATACCTGAACCCCATAAAAATCGGTGATTTTCTTTTATCCGAGGAGTTGCGGAGTTCTTTTACGAATACTTATCAGCCATGTGGACTGGTAATTATGCTGGCCTCCCTGCCGGACACCCCATGTACGTGGGCCCCCTGGCTAGACTACCAGCTAAACCACCACCTGCGTTTTCCCTCCCCCGACCAGGTACTATTTTCGGTTAGCGTCTAATTGAGGGGTCCGTGTCCGTCTCGTCGTCCTGTTTCCAGTCATCTGTATACTCTTTTTCGCGTCAGGTCCGTCAAGTCAGGCAGCCGTCCGCGGTTTTTGTCGTAGTATTGTCTCTGTGTAAGTGGCAACATGCTGCCACTGCTCCTTTCCCCGGAGCATCACCCCCACGATGTTATCGGAGGTGATGTCGATCCCCGAGGCCGCTTCCAGTCTCTTTCGTTGTTCTATCCAGTGGTCACATTTGACAAATCTGTGCTCCACATCGTCTCGTTCGTGTCCACAGTAAGTGCAGTCCGGTGTCTGTAGTTTGTTCATGTTGTGTAGGTACCGTCTGAAGTATCCGTGTCCAGTCAGCAGTTGGGTGACGTAAAAATTTACGTCCCCAAAGTCCCGTTCGGTCCACGCTTTCAAGTCCTTTATCAGTCGTCTCGTTCAGTTACCCGTCGTCCCAGCGTTGTTGCCAGGTTTGCAACGCCCTGGCTCTTTCCGTCTTTGCTGCGTCCTGTCGTCTCGTGTTCTCAGTTCTTTCATAGATCCTCTTGTGCTCAGCCACAGGAAGATCGATGGGGATTACGCCTGCCACCACCAGCACTGCCTCTGCTGAGACAGTCCGGTAGGAGCAGGCGACCCTCAGAGCGCTCCGTCTTTGTACTGTCGTCATTGCGTGGCAGTATTTTTTCGTACCTAGGGAATCTGTCCAGTTCTTTACGCCATAGAGAAGGATCGAGTGAGTCGTTGACATTAAAAGTCGCCGTTTTCCGGTCTCGGTCCACTCGTATTTTCCATCAGGCGACCTAGAGGCGCCACCCTTTCGGCGCCTTTTGGGCTGTCTTTTGTATGTGAGGCCAGAAGGTCATCTTTGTGTCCAACGTCAGTCCCAAGTACTTGACTTCCCCTCTGGTATCGATCTCGTCTATGTCTACTTTCATTGGTAGTCTTGTCTCTATGCGTTTCCGTGTGAGAAACACCAGTTCGGTGTTTTCCGTCGCGAGTTGCAATCCGTACTCCGTCATCCATCGTCCGACCCGTCTCATTGTCTGGTTCAGTTTATGCTGCGCCAGATCCGCGGAGCGCTCGGCAATCACCGCCACCACATCGTCGGCGTAAGCGACGAGGTGAACCCCAATCAGGAGCTCCAGTCTGAGCAGACTCTCGTACATTCCGTTCCAAAGGTCCGGTCCCAGTATGGATCCTTGGGCGACATACCCAATTGTATTGCGTCCGTTATTCTCGGTCTAAGTACCTGTTCGTATAGCTTTCCTGTCGTGTTCAGTAAGCTCAGCGGCCGGTGGGCCGACGGCGTGCTGGGGTCTTTCTTACCCTTGGGGATAAGAACGAGCCTTGCCGTCTTCCACTGGTCGCTGAATGTCCCTGTCGTTAGGCACGTGTTGTAAAGATCGAGATATATGTCTAGCCTCAGACTAGCCATCAGTCGGACAATCTCGACCGTACCCCCTCCGGCCCTGGCGCCTTACCGGTCTTCATCGCCTTGGCTGCTTGGGTGAGCTCTACCGCGGTGAAGATGGGGATTCCTGCGTTCTCCGTTTTGTTCGTTGCGTCCGTACGAATAGGATGTGTCGGAAATAGTCCGTCAACGATGCGCTCCGTAGTTTCAGCGTCTTTGACTTCAGGTGGGATTCGGGTTCCTAGTTTCCCGGTTACAATTTTGTAGCCGGTTTCCCAGGGGTCCTGGTTCACCTCCTCCCAGAGCTTCCTCCAGCATCGCGATTTGCTGTCTTGGATGGCGTTCGTCAGCTTTTTTCGTTCTGTCCTGTATGCGGTGTTCCGCGTTAGTTCACGCTCTCCAATGCGTTTCAATATTATGATAATCAAAAATAAAATATACGGATCAATCAATGCCCGAACGTGTCTCGCCAGGTAAGAACTACCACCTCATACCTTGCGGGCAACGATGGGCTACAGAACTTCGAGTCGTCTGGCGACCAAATGTGCGCATATAAAATTAAATTTGCACTTTTTGTTTATATCTTTATGGCATGTTTGTTCTATCCGTGAGACGAGACCTGCATGGGAAAACCTAAAGAAATTCGTAAAAACGAAAGCCTGTAGTAAAATTCTTTACCGATGGTCATCCATGGCCGCACGGGGTTCGTCTTGCTTCTAGGACTATTGGAAAAAATCGTGCGATGTCTTCAAATGTTCATGTACCGCCGATTGCTGAGAAGACTCACCCTTCCACCAATATCATTAGCAATCAAAACTTAAGAAATAAAGCACATTCTTCCCATACTTTCCAACAAGCTCCTCGCACGGAGAAAAATAATCAGTCTAACATCCACCTTCGGACAAAACACTTCTCTTTTACAGAAGATTCGACACGGACAAAACATTGTCCCTGATTCGAACTTCTCGCGAAATAATATAACGATCCCATTATAATATTAGTAACACTTACACATAGTCAACAACGTACAAACAGTGTAATATTGTTTTCTTTTCTGTATTTTTATCATTAACAGTTTTTCTTTATGAGTGTAAAAGAACAGTGTAAATCCTATGCGTTCGTAGCAAGTACGGAAGATTGCACCGACGTACTTCTTTCAAAAGTATACGTGAACCTTACAACCCCACTAAGCGTCTTATCAAAAACGAAATAAGCTACCGCGTCGGTTACCCCGTACATGCGGTCTGCAGGGTTTCCCTTTCGGGTTTGCCGGTGGCCCTCATGGCCCGTCGCCGGCTTATGGCACAGCCACTTCGTCAGTTTGGCCGTCTGGTCTACTAGTCTTTCCGCCCTTTGCCGGCCAGTCAGTTCTGGGGGTACTTTTGTTATCGGGACTGGCGTTACCGCCAGCTCCTCTATGAGTTTCTGTACGTCGAGTTTGTTAGTGTTCCACCGCGGGAGGTGTTGGATCCTCGTCCGTGTCGTCGTTGTCTGTCCTGCCATTACGAAGGCGATATACTGATGGTCACTGGCCGTGTAGTCTTCAAGTACTTCAAGTCTGCATTATGTTCGTCGGCTATCTATGGCAGTAACATGTCCGCCACCCTGCTTCGGTTCAGGTTTCCCTGGATTATCCTATTCGTCTTCCGGCCTGCATCCTGCACTCCTCCAGCGCGAGTGCGTTACGTCTTTGTGTCCAGCCTCAGCGTACAGGAGGCAGGCTGATTCATTCTTGCAGTCCGTCACACGGTGTCCGCCCTTGCCGCATTTTTTGCAGCTTTTTGTCCAGTCCTTATTCGTGTAGTTGGCCTTAGTGTGCCCGTATCCCAAGCACTTGTGGCATTTCGTCACTGTCAGTCGTTGTCGAACGCGGCATCGCACCCATCCTATCGCGATCCGACCCCGGCCCAGCAGCGCCCTGGCTTCCTATGATTCGAGGTCGCAGACCACCATATATATCTCGGCCCGGTTCGGACCGAATATATGGACGCCGAAGTCCCCCTCTCATTCCGGCTCAGTGCCTGTGTGACGTCTTGTGCGGTTGTGACGCAGTCCAGGTCCATGATCTTCAGTTGTACCCTGGATATCATGGCCCCAACACTAACCGCGTCCCTGACCGCATCTTGTAGCACGCGTCGGAACTCTTCTCATCCGTCCGTGTTCCTCTGTATTTTGAGGAGACTCAGTCCGTCTTTTGTCTTTCTCATCTTTGTTACCTGGACGTGGCTTTTTGCCGGGTTCACTGTCGTCCGTATTTTAACACCATGTATGTAATACAGGGTGTTAAAATATGTGTTATAATAAAGTGTTTTAGAAAAAAATGGTTCAGACAAAAGGTGTATGGTTGCGAAAGTGCTATAAGATGGTGGTACATTGAATTGAGCGAAGAGTCATTTAAAGGTCACGTTAAGGTCACCTAAATTTGTTTAAATGGCACCCCCTATTTTTTATTACATATTCTTCTAGTTGATCTCGAGAGCTTTTCAATACACTATAATCAAATGTTTTTTCATCAATTCGAGTTATAAGGCTTCAAAAGTACAATACCGCCGGTATTAGCGTTAATCGAAATGTACCACGTGGAGGTTACATGGTCGGATTACATCTCTTGTGTGTTTGTGTGTTTGTGCGCACGCGTACGTGTGTGCGTGCGTGTGCACCCACACCCACGCGCCCACTACCCACACACACACACATACCACCGTAATCCGACTGTGCAACCGCCACGTGGTACATCGCGGTTAACGCTAATGCCGAACTTCGAACTGCGTATGACTGGTTTGTTTAAAAATTAATGTTAAGTCAGAAAGTTTACGCCGATACCCAAGCGAACAATTAAAGTATATTGGTATATCCCTACACACATGAATACTAATTGTGCATTATCTCTTTGTAGGGATGAAGCACCACCAGGCTATATCAAAAGCATCGTTGCAAAAGTCATAAATAATATTACCATCAATTGCAACAATTTGATCTTAAAGTACGTAGAAGAAGACATCGTTCTCAGCGTTAACGTTCGATTTTTAAGCATGCGATCCGCCAACGAACACTGGGAAGCAGCCTTTGCAGGTGGGTTTTTAATATAAAGCACACATGCATAGAAACTCAACAAAGTCAAAGGTTGATCACAGTCAAAAGAAATATTTATTATACATTTAGATGTATCCAATAACGAAGTGGGGCTGAGAAAAATTGTAGCAGTGGAGGATTTGACGCTGTGTTTGGATAAAATGGACACATCTGGAAAAATTGAAATATATCAGGTAAGATAGAATTTCACATCTAACGCATACCTTGACCCTAGGTTGTAGTAGTTCTTCAATTGCATTTGTTATACTGGGAAACCGCAATGTTGCAAACTGTTCGATTGTCAAGAGATACTTTATCCGACGAGTAGCGACCGGTCCCTATTACTGTATTCTTCCAGATCTTTCCTAAAAAGGAGGTCCTAAAGTGTTAGATAGATACATCCTTTAGTCGTAATATAGTTATTTTTAGATATGTTGAACATTTATTTCCAATTTTCGGCATGCCATTTGATGAAGCTAATAACCAGGTCACTTAAAATTTTATTTGTGTTTGTTGAAGGATCCAGTTTTATACCGGTGTTCGATGTCAATACGCCTGATGATAAATTATAACAACAACATAATAAAATATGCATCATTAACGAGATTCGATCTTCACTGTGACAAAATGGAATTCAGTATAACTGAACAACAGTTACCAATGTTGTTACGATTAGTTGCACTTATCATAAATCGTCGGGCTAACCAATCAGGCATTCGCAGCAATAAATTATCGCATTCTGCAGATGAGAGAGCAGAATTGATTGAAGGTTTAACAATTTCTGTAATTACTTATGCATACCTTTATTTGATAATGCTATCTAAAACCGACGTATCGCCCATGAAATGAAATAGACGATGCCGATCAAGTACATAATGCATCCACCGCAAGACCTGGCTGGAGTTCGTGGGTTTGGAATACAATGACATCGTTTTTGCCAGTTGATTGGGATCCGGACGGGTCCCAGATGCAGGAAGTGCCTTCAACTGGTCACATAATCCATATGGGCGTATACATAGACGAAGCCGTGCTGACTTTTAAGGTATGAATGAACTTGTTTTATACATGGTAAAAAGGAACTACGCGAACAAAGAAAATAACGAAGGAATTGGTGTCAGGACAGGCTAAACGGTTTTTTTAAATTGTCCTCTAAATTGAACTCTAAATATTAATATTTCGAGATAAAATTTATACAGGCTTCTTTTTTTACCCTTTTATTAGTTTAAAGCCTGTTAGTAGGAAGAAAAAGAAGTTGCCCAAAAATGGCACAGTTTAATATATTACCACCGGAAAAATTTTTCCAAAATTTTTCCGGTGGTAACTGAATCTGTAAAATTTTTTTCAAGATTTTGGAAAAATAAGACTGTCATGCACTTTATGCCATAATTCTCTATGAACCCTCCAAATTTTAAGGCGATCGGTTGCTCAGTACCGGCCAATTTACGGATCCCGTTTTCGAAGTGCAAGCAGCTCGTCGCCAGTGACACTGCCTCTTAAAGCGTACACGAGAATTTCGTATATAAAATTGCATACTTTTATTAATACAATTCCTTCTTAAAAAGTAAAAGGCTTTCTCCCCCAGAGTTTTACCTGAATTGCCTCAAAATGTTGGGAAAATATTCTTGATATGCTGTTCTATTATGTAAAAAATGGATTTTTTTGAAATTTCACAACCCATGTAAGCCCATAAAATTTTCATTACCATTATTTTGATTGCAGACTATAGAAACTGTTCAGGAGCAGCTATTTTACAAATCTCGCAAAATCCGATACAACCCTTTTTTAGGGTTGCAAGTCACAGGTTATGTGATGTCAATGCTTGTTAAAGGAGTACATATGAGCCATATACAACTTGGGCTTGGAAGTATTCACTTGCATCCAAGAGGTTTTTGCAGCTGTGGATACCCGGAGGTAGCAAATGATCTTGAGGTAATATATTTGAATTATTATTTGATAATTGAGAAAAATACAAATGTCTGAGGAAACTGGACTTGCCGACACGGATTTTCCGCATGTTCTATTTGCGTTACGTTCTAAAAATGAATGGCATATCATATGTTTAATGGTGAAACAGTATTTAATAGTATTGATATTACGTAATCATCAGGAAGTCGAGTGATTTTCAAAAAAAGAACTAAAAATAATTGCCTGTGTTGATTAACCCTTTCACTGCGACCCACGCTGGGCCGAATCCATCATTATAGATAGCGCGTATATATGAAGGAACCCCTTCGCTAGAGAGTCCCTGATAATATAAAGGTGAACGGGAAGTACAAAATAAGTTTTTATATGTGCCTTACACTAACTCTTAATTATACTAGATAGATTAGGGGACAAATTTGTGTGTACTTTCGATTGTTTCCGGCGACAGATGACGAGCGGCTGTCGAACGTTTGATCGTGCGCTAGAGTGGGGAGTGCATTTAGAATCTTCTAAACTTTTCGGCTGTTTACGCCGGTTTCTCGTATTTACTTAAATTTGCGATATACGGGCGGCAAGAAAACGTCTACAATTAGCCTACAAAAAAAGTCCTTTTCTATCACAACAACGCGCCAGTTCAGGCTTCAACAGTTGTGACCGCACAACTAAAGGAAATGGGGTTCCAAGTCATTTGATATCCTCTCTATTCTGCAGATCTGGCTTCCCTGTACTACTATTTGTTCGCAATATGAACAAATGGTTGGCAGGAAAAACAATGGATTCAAACGAAGGCACGATTACAGAAACGAATGGCTATTTGCAAACTTGCACTGATCCTATTATTCGAAAGGCATCAACAAAGTAGAGCAGCGTTGGATGAAGTGTACAAGCTTAAAAGAGGACTACGTTGAAAAATATAGAAGGTTTATCCTAAATAATTAAGTAGGTTCCGTTTTTGCACGAACCTTATACTTGTCTTACCACGCCCTGCTGAGGCAGCCATAGTATCCCAATAATTTCGTTCACCTATATTTGTAACGCAGCAGTGCACGTGCTCTCCCCATTCCGGCGTGATACGTCAGTATCGCGAGGACCCTCTAGTTTACTCGTTGCCACATAGATGGACGCCGGCGTTCTCAGTTGAAATAATAAGAACAAGGAAAACCAGGATAAGAGGCTACTTTAATTCCATGATGTTTTGATCGAACTGTCTCGATGGGCCGTTCATAGTTGGGTGACTCGTGAGACTAGCAGCAGTGGGGAGAAGCCCCACTATGCTGCGAAGTGCTCGCTAGGCGGCGAGGCGTACGCTAGAGCGGCAGATTCAAATACCGTTCAGTAGCCTGAACATTAATACCGAATATTACCGAAGTCGAATTGCATGATTAGTGGGGGAATGACTCGGTACGCGCGAGTACGCCCGGATCCAAGCAAGAGTTAAAGGCCGAGACCAGCTGACCTCTCCATGGGCTCCCGACACTACGCACGATTCCGAACCAATCAAGACCGGCTTATCGTTTTGTTTTTTTTCTTTTTCGACATTCATCAATCTTTGTAATGTTTTTAACCTAAATGGCATACGATTGCACTCCAATTGTCAATTTAGTAGTTGAAATGCGGTTTCTGTTTGCAGTTGGAGTGCATTTTGATTTGATGGAAATCAAACGCTAAGTAAAAGGTGGAAAATGATCGCGTTTTGCATAATCGGTTCAGAATATCTACGTTCCTCGGCAATGAACAATTGTCTGACATTATTTTTACGTTTAATTTATGAAAATCAATAACCACTCGAAATTTCTTTTTGCTTTGTCTCGGTTGCCAGTATCGGAGTTTTCGTCTTCTTATGTTGATTGAGGGTTACTATTGTTAAGGCATCATCAGTGCTGACTCGTTGCTATTATCGATACCGCCATCATCATTGCTATTACTGCCTTCACTAATGGTATAAGCGGCTCGAAACGTTCGTGCGAAAATGAAAACTACTAAAATCTTCGAGATAAACCTTCTTTATTTTTCAACGTAGTTTCCTGTTCTCGTACTCAACGCAGTCTCCTTCAACGTAGACTCATAGTTTGTCCAACACTACTCCAATTTTTGTTTATTCCTTCCACAAAACAAGTTTCGTCTAACGATAATAGCCATTCGTTTTTATGATTACTTCCTTGTTTGAATCGAATATTTTTCTTTTCATCGCTTATTCGCATGCTCAGTTTTTCCGTCGCTCGCCCGTTCTCTATTTTGCGCTTGTTCCGAACCCGCTTGTTCTTTTTGCCGTTTGCGCGCTCGCTCTTGTCGCCGCTCGCTCGCCTATACATTTATCTTGTCGCCTTTTTCTCTTTCTCTCATTTGCACATTTCGCAAAATACCATCAACAACAGCCAAATTGATTAACAAAGTTTTTGAAAATATTACACATTATTGCAAAAATTATAAGTCGTTAAGGGAACGTGATATGTAAGCAATAAAAACACCAATGTTAATTATGTAAATTTCACGATTCAAAACAGAGTATCATGAGAAGCTATAACGTATAAGTTGATTCCTGCTTTTATTAATCAAAGACAAGTTGTTAATTATCCACTTGAAGTCTTGAACTCGTTTAATTTGCCAGGCTTTCCGCCGCACATTGTAACACTGAGAATTTATGAATGGAATACCAGAAAAAATACAATTTTAAATGGAAAATTTAAAAGAGAAGGTGTACTGCCACGCATTCCAATGACACCAATAGATATGCCATTCGATTTTAAACGTTTGCAGTTTCCAGTGTGTCTCGCATTTGTAATGACCGCCAACAAAGTACAGGGACAGTCACTACAAGTGTATGGATTAAATGTGAGAAATTCATGCTTCACACATCGACAGCTATATATATGGTCTGTTCATGGATAGGAAAATCGTTGGATTTAATCGAAAAAAAAAACTTTCTTTCATTGACATGTATTGTGAAATAAATTATGACATAAAAATGGCAATGGGTAATAACTGGATGGTCTGGATGAAAAGCATTGAATCCACTAGATCTGGATAATCCGGGTATTTGTATAGCCGAATTGCCTCAATTTATATGTTATCGTAATGTCAACATTCTCTCTAGCATAGAATTTTCATGTAGTCTTACTATCTATGTTGAAATGATGAACCGACCTTGCTGGTTCCAAACGGGTGTACTAACCATTAAAGTCCCAATATTTGGCTATTAGACTTAGCATGATGTGCATACTTGAATTGAGTATTATCTCGTACATGATTCCTAATTCTGAAATGTTGGTATTTGAGTGACCACCAGTTTGATTACTCTCTTCCCATATGTATGCATGACTCCGTTTGTTGCAATACCATTGCTTAAACGTTGGGAGCAAGACCATCTTCCTATTTCTAATTTTATATAATATAAATAATCATCATTTGGTAGTCAATATACTAAAACATATTGTCCCCATTATGATAGTAAATACAAACAAAAATCTGCAGTCTCCTTGGAAGTGAATTCAGAACTAATTCTATCGTGCCGTCTTCGCTCCGCGGTATGATTTAATTGCCATGGCGGAATTTTTTAGTTTGAGCATTTGCGCGTTTAATATATCTAATTATTGTTCATGAGAATCTTTTCGTTCCGGAGATTGCTATTATTTGTCTCTATGTTATAAATGTACTGACAATCTAAATCATGCATACCTTTTCAGCCTCCACTTTATATACAAGCTGGCACGATTCACAATGACTACTTAAAACACTCTTTCTTTGATGAAAATTTGGTGGACCATACAAAATGGAAAATCTACTACAGTGAATATGATGTCAACTATCATCTATCGACAGTTAATGGTATAGTATCGAATTTATGTTTCCTCAATAGTTGTAATTTACATTATAAGATTAAACGCGTAGTATAGTAACGAGATGACGTTATGAAAACCGCGTCACCGACTTCGTCCGAATTCACAGTACATGTAGGGCTTAACTAGAGGTTAATGGGATGCAAGTTGAAGCTCCAGGTAAGCAAGCGTTAGTTATTGACATTTTTGTCGTGGGTCGGTCATATACAGAATGTTCCTTTTACTTCTGCCACCCAAAATATCTTCGTAATTATCGACGTCACAAAAAGATGTTCCAAACAAAACTTGTACGGTGTAGAGGGGACCATCAAATGCGACAATTTCTTTATTATTACGGTGGGGGCATTTACCCACAGTGAAGGCCACCTTCGCGTTTGTAAATGGAATGGTACATTTTTTTTCAGCCACCTTGTAGAGCACCTCACGTTTGAAGGTAAAGAAGGTGGTTAACATTAAAAAAAAACTCAAAACGGTGTCAAAAAGTGCTGAGACAAAATATTGAAAAAATGGCTCGAGACAATTTTTATAATATTTTAATTAACCCACAAAAAAATAGCAGAAATCAAACATATAGTTGCTGAGAAAAAGTACCTAAAAAGTATGCTTTTTTTGAGGTTAGGTTGATCTGAAAACTTTTCTAATGTGAACATCCTCTAAAACCATATATAGAATTGTCCATAAAGTCGTAAACCAAATAAAAGAAGTATCGTCATAAATGTTAAATAGTTTTGGAGAAATCTTAATTTTAAACAAAGAATAGTTAGGGACCGAATATATAGGATCCCCTTAAAAAATTCTTAACAGTCGAGGAGGTGATACGAGCAGACTATCGCATCGTCGATTATCTTGCCTCGTAGAGCTGACTTACTGCAGGACATTTCGTCCGGCCGTCGATTTTGACGTGGATTCGGACAGCGGATATCGCGTCACCGGAGAATAATTTACAAAACTTACACAACATGTTGCCTTTATGTCGATTTCCCGCTGATATTACTGTTGCGGTTGAGTGTTTGATCGTTCTCGTTTCAATTATTAGATTAGTCCTCGTTCCGTTCTGTTACTTCTTTCTATACATGCTCGTACTACAAACCGCTGCTATAATTTTATTGAATGAATTTTATGCATCTTGAATTGCAAATTGTAGATTAAGATGAAACCCTTCGTTGAAGACTAATAATGCGAACGACGAACGTATCCATGCTTCTAGATGTGTCTTGAATTCCTGTACACACATGCGTAGTTCGGAACAAGGCTGAGAAAATTTTGTATTGAATTTTGTTCTAGTATCATCAATGTTAGAGAGAAGTCCGGCATTTGGGATGGATATCATATGCTCGATTGACATACCGGATGATTTTCCTCTGGAAAAACTTTCGGAACTCGAATCCAACTTCGAATACAGGTATGTAAGCTGGAACCTTTTACATACGATGAATACTGTACGTGTTTAAAAAATACCGAGCAGCTTTTCGCTCCCATTAACTACCCCCCAGCCTAAGTCTGAAGGGTCTGTAAAAATAGTCGTTTCAAAGTTTCCCCTCTTTATTCGATTAAACCCGTTTGATGTGACTTTCCCACCAAGATAAATCCGGTACAATACGCTGTGGGATTATCATCTTTGCATTATAATGTGCATTGTTTGATAACAGGCTCTTAATATTTCCTACTTAAATTCTGCAAATTCCCTCACTCTGCATTCCTTCTTCTTTTTGTATTTCCTGACCGGATTAAACAGTTTATTTTTTTTTCCTGTGGTAATTCCAACGAAAATTTTCTTGAATCTGTAATAAAACCCAAAAAACGGCATCTCGTTCTTGCTATTAAGTCGCTTTTTCTTTCATTGATTAGAAAACCCAAGAATTCTAACAGCGTCCGTGATTCGTATGCATTCTCTTCACGTTGTTGCCGGCTGCTCTCTACATATAATAAATCATCCATGCAAATTACAGAGGTGTAGCCCTTGGCCCTCAGAAACCGACCCACGAGTTTTTATATTTTCGTAAAATCATGCGGTGCTGTTGCCGGGCTGAAAGGTAAACTCGTAAACTGATAATACTGGCCCATGAATGCAAATCTGAGGTATCTTTTACAACTCTAAAATTTCAATTAATAAAAACTTGTATTGATTGAAATTAAATAATACGCGTCTTGTAGATCGATTTTTTCCATTAAGCTTTCCGCTGTTACGTACGAGTTTCCGTCGTAATATGTTAAGATTTTTGCTATTATTTTTACAGTCGAGTGTCAGTGACTCGACTGGTGGGTACTGTTCAATTCAAAGTGGTGTAACGCACCTCACCTGGTTTCCGTGTAGTGTGTGCGTGTGTACTCTTCAGCGGATTGTTGACGTCGGCGAATAGCTGTGAAGGTCGGGGAAGTCAGAATGAGTTCCTCTATCTATTCTCCGGCCATGTCTGGTTTTTATTCTGCGTTATCACAAATACTATAGTAGTGGCTTACACTGGCATGCTCGTTCTTGACGCTGCCACTACGGTGTTGATTCCGCTGGGTCGGCAAAAAGGAGCCGAGCGAGCGGAGAATAATATGATGCGCACGGTTACAGTTCGATTGTGGTTAGAAATTCAACGATTATATTATTCGACACGATACGACGGGAAAATCTAACGTGGACGTTTTTTCGAAACCTGTCGACGAAGTACTGAGTTGAAATCATTTTTGAATATTTTTTCATCGTAACAAGTAAAGAGTGCGTGAACGTTTCTCTCACTTCTTCGTTTTCTTCTTTTTCTCGTAGCAGAGTACTTTGTTTTCATACTTTGTTTTCATAGTAACATATCGCTGACCTACGCGAGAAAGCGAACATCGCGAAAATGCAAGCGAAGAACAAGGACGTATAGGACTCGCGACTCCGTCGCGAGATTCGCTTTGTCGCGTAGGTCAGCGATATGTTGCCATGAAAACAAAGTATGAAAACAAAGTACTCTGCACCGAGAAAAAGAAGAAAACAAAAAAGTGGGAGAAATGTTCACGCATTCTTTACTTGTGACGACAAAAAAATAATAAAAAATTATTTCAACTCAGTACTTCTTCGGCAGGTTTTAACGATTAATTCATTAAGCGTTAATTAATTGGAATTTTCGACTTCATTAGACATCATTTTCTTTTATCTTGAACAAGAAAATGGGTCGTCGATCTAATTTAAGCATCGAAAAGCGTGCATCAATCCTTGCGTTTTGCAATGAAGGGTTAACAGTTCGCTACATAGCACGGCGATTGAAAATAGCCAAATGAACCGTCGAAAATTCTATAAAACGCTGTAGACAACATTTTTTGAAAGAAACACCCTGAGAGATATTCTAAAAACTTGTGGAGAGGATGCCGCGTGTGCTGAAAAGCGTGCTATTGGCGAGAGGAGGTTTCTTCGACGAGACCAAAGTTTAATATATCAGTAAAAAATGTAATTCTATTATTTTCATGGTATTCAGATCGATCACACATCAGTAAAAAATCTGAAAAAATTCTCGTGAACTCATCAAGAAGTGATACAACTTTTTACCGTCTTGAGATTTTGTTATAAACCTCATCGTTTTCGTGTTGCGGAGCAATTTTCAAATTGTCTATTTTTTCTCAAAAGAAATGAAATATCTTTGAAAAAAAAAGTCGTAGCATGTTTTCTAAAAAAAGAAATTGAAGCTGGGACTGCTCCCTTTACGATCACGGTTAAAGAAATGTGCTAAAAAAATTTTACGACGAAAGTTGTCCACTCAGAGAAGAACAAAAAAAACAGCCAAAAATTGTTGTTTTCAAAACTGAGTGCCGATATAAAAAAAATCGTAAAATTTTTTTAAAATAGCCGAAATGAAGGTAAATTCCTCCTCTTTAAAATGACGTGGGTTAAATTGGCCTAGGCTAACTATCGACGAAATGACATGAAAAACCGGTACTCTATACTAGAGAGTGTCCACTCAATTTCGTCACCGACTGTATATATAATGATCGTCAATGTTAACACGCACGCATCCTAACCTTTGTTACCGATCAAAGTTTTAGGAGGCCACCAGGACCTCGTATTCATAGCTTCCCAAGTACCACAATAAGGTCTTTGCGTAATTTGATGATTTTCTACTGTCCGCAACGATGTAGCGGTTGTTCCGTAGCGATTTGATTACTCGGTAAGGCCCCTGAAATTTGCGTTACTATCTTATGCGGTGTCAGTGATGTGCTCTCAAAACGTTTAATCATAACATTGTCGTCAACATTGTACTGATGTGCTTCCTTACGTTTCTTTTTGAAATAATTCTCGTTATATCGTTGGGATTTTTCTATCTTTTTCGGGGCTTCTGTTCAGAGGGTTTCTAAACCGCGATCTTCGTTAGAAACCGCAGACTCGACATAGTTTTTTTATTTCGTCGCAGATCTTTCCTCGTTGGTTGATCCCAAAACAAAGCTTGACGAGTGTCTCACCCGTTGATTTATTAACGGGTAATCAGATGAATTATCGACTAATTCCAATCATGGTTCCTAATACACGGTTGACTCGCTCAACCTGCTCATTAGCCTTCGGTGATGCTGTTGCTATTCGCACGTGTTTAATATTGTTTTCGTTAAGGAATTCGTCAAAATCGTACGATATAAAACTCGTGCCTCGATCTGATACAATACATTTCGCCCTCCTATACTTTGCAAAGAACCGTTTCAAGCAGTCTATCGTCTCGTTACTTGATGTTGTTTTTGTCGCGTAGAGTTTGGTAAATTTCGTGACAAAGTCTATTACAACGAGGATGTGGCGCTTTGTCAGTCCTTCTGCATGGTTATTGCGATCGAAAAACGGCGTCAGAGAGGAAACCTGTGAAGCACGTAAAAGAGTGTATTTAAGACCACGGTTGAAGAAAATCTTTGAATGAAATTACGGGAGTAAAATTGATACAATTTGCCGCTTTGTGCACAATCGAATTGAAATTGATAAACTGACCAACGCTTTACTGAATTCAACATCTTCCTGCAGCTCTCGATCAAAGTCTTCGAATTCCGTCAATGTCTTGAACGGCAATTAAACATTATGTTGTTCTTCGAACTTTTCGATGGTCATTTTTTATGCGCCGATGAATTCTTTGCTCCGCAAAGCGCCATACAAAGCATTAATTGCCGCTGTGTTATTTTATACGTCAACACTGAGCGCTTTTAAAACTTGCACTACGAACAGCGTATCTGAAAAACAAACCATTTTTCAAAATGGCATGGCATAAATAAATTATTAATTATTTGAATCGAGCAATTAAACAATAAATTATATACAATTTGTGGATAAAACATACCTTGAGATAACCCTTGTGCGGGTTTGTTTTTTTCAGCTTCCGCTTTCTGAGAAGTACTCGCAATGTGTATGGTCTATTTGGAGCCGTCCATTATCGAATCCATTGATAGTAATTCAACTATTTGTAAATCACATATCGATGTTTCTTTGGCGATCAATCCTCAGGTTGGAGTTTTCGCGATTTTGCGACGTTTGTTGTTCATCGAATTCGCTTTTGTGCGTAGTATTCGTTTTGTAGCAGAGATTTCCAATGCATTCAATATCTTGCTGGAATCCGGCGAACCGTCGTTATTTAAATTTATGACATAAGCGGAATTTTCATCGATATCTTAGTGATGAATGGCATCCGCCAAATAAACTGTTCACTAACGTAATATAAAAAACAACAACGTTAAATAGAATCTAGTAATTAAGGCGTTCACCCTGTGTGATGAGCGATCTTTTCAGCTTTTTTGGGGATTTTTTTTTTATGAACAATATTATAAAAATTTAGAAGTTTGAATTTTTTACTACATATTTATCAACATTGAAGCAGTAACTCAGAATATTTGTAGTCCAAAATTTGTATTGCCATGCGTAATGCATCATTCGAAACGTACCCATGTCGAAAAAAAGTTGCTTGACTTCCTCCATGATTTCGGCTAATTGGCTTATCTGAAATTAATAAACCAAACGGCTATTTTATCTGTGAATTTGTTGCTATGGAATCAACTAGAATCATATAAACAAGAAAAGAAATAAATCTTGTGGAAACCAAATATTATTTGACAAAGCTACCCACGACTCCTAGTCTCCTCGAGTCACACGGCTAATACATTTTTCCATTATAGTATATATACATAAACATTCATATGGATTCGATCAAATTTAGTATTATGATCATCTTAAAATAGAGTAATGATTTTTTCTTCACCATACTTTTACCTTTGAGGTAAGCTCCAGAAGCATTATCTTCATTTATTTTTGTAGACCATGTTTTTTTTCAGTTTAGCTGCAATTTCAGGAGTTTTTATATTATATAGGGATCAACCGTTGAAATTTACAATTATCACAGCTTTTTCCGAAAATTCGCATTCTTCACTTATATTGCTGTTCATACTCGCCCTTCGAAATGCGAGGAAGCATAATTAATATAAATCTTTATTTTTGGCGGTTAGCATAGGAGAGAAGGGAAGAACGGCAGGTGTAATGTGTGAGGTGGTCAGAATGATCGTTACACGCTTTCTTTTTTGGTGAAGGATGGTTCTATTGTCGAGGCGCAGTCGCGGATAACACGAGACGCGTATTCACAATGCACGAAGACGTTATGGGGGTTTTAGAGCAAGTGCCGTTGCGGCGAATTAAACTGAGTTTAAGCAGCGGTAGCGATTTCGACTCTTATGAGAAGTAGAGAGCGACTGACTACCGGTTATAATTTGCGCGAAATTTTGAAAATGTGTGGGGAAATGAGGACAGGCGGGAGTTACTAATACATAGAAGGCGAGGTCTTTACAGGGCCCAGTACGCCTGAGTCGCGTGTACTATATTAGTTTACTTTGATTTCGAGTTCGATCGACACAGAATAAGAGCGTTTAACATCTCTCGTGACGAGTGAAATATTACGCCCATGAAATGATCATCTCTCTTATCTTAAACCTGAATAATTGTAATTTCAAGATGATGTTGCCATTGCCAAAAATGTGAGTGCTTATACCGTCGGATCCAACCGTAATGAAAATCCCTAAATCCAAAAAAGTAATACTATTTAGGGATTCATTTTGAGCCATCTACGTGTATATTTCAACCTTCCTAGCGTTTTTCAACTTTTAATTTAGTGTATCGGGATGTAGTTTATTTAACGATTATGAATTTTATAAACTGATATTTCTCCATTTTAGATGTCACATTATAAAAAGAACTTTTCTGAACCGATGATATTTGGCGGCTTTGCTAACTGTAATAAATAATAGTGTATTCATATTTAAACAATCTTACACGATGTCTTATCAAGTTGTACTATATGAATTTGACATTGAATTTTTTATTGTAACAATTCTGCTTTTTTGTAGTGATTTTCCTGAACGCAAGGTTATCCGATACGCAATGGGTGATCTAAAAATCAAGCTTTGCTCAGGGTTGATGCATCGGATTAACGGAGTAAAATCTGCTGCGATATATGATTATAGTATACATATGGCTAACAAATGTGGTAAGATAACATCTATTTCCATTTCTCCTCTTTTATATTTATATATAAAACAGTTGCGTGACTGACGGACACACAACGGACAGACCAAACCGCTGGACCTAAAGGGCTGAAATTTGCATAGTGCATTCTTATAATTACATGGATAAACGCTAAGAAAGTTTTTTTGCAATTCAATCTCTAAGAGGATAATATGTTTATGTGAAAAATTACACTATAATTGGCGAACCGATCTGAAGAGATAGGACATGTCCTGGCATATTACATAGGCTATATTTTACCCCAAAAAATAGGGGTCCGTGAGATATCGGATTTACAATTACAAAAATAACTTTTTAAACAAAAGATGCACGGTGTGGAGGGGGCCATCATACACGATGATTTTGTTCATTTCGGTGAACGCGTCCTTCATGCACAGTGAGTGAGGTCGCTTTCACTTTTCTAAATAAAATGGTATATTTTTTTTCAATCATCTTGTAGATCATCTCAATCCGCATAAAAACATTAGGGAGTCAACGTCATTCAAGGTCAGTCAAAGTCAGTATCGATAATACAAATCTTAATATTTTGGATCATTATCAAATATTTGGTAGTCTTATGACGTCACGAAAATTGTTTCAAACAAAAGTCATACTGTGTAAGGGGGCCATCAGTTGGACCAATTTTTTTTTTTAGTGAAGGTGACTTTGACGGTCAGCGCCGCCACCGAAATAAAACAATCCGTCATATTTGATGGCCCCCTTCAAACAATACAACTTTCGTTTGGAACATTTTTTTGTTATGGCTTTATAAGACTATTGAATATTTGATAATGATCCGAAATATTTAGATTTGTATCGTCGATACTAATCTTGAATGATCTGGAAAAACGTTGTCTCCCGAATGTTTTTACGTGGATTGAGGTGCTCTACAAGATGGGTGAAAAAAATATACTATTCCATTTAGAAAAATGAAGACGACCTTCGCTGTGCGTAAACACCTCCACCGAAATAAAAAGAAATCGGCGTGTTTGATGGCCCCTTTCACACCGTGCAACTTTTGTTTAAAAAGTTTATTTCTACCGAGGGGACGGTCCGGGAGGTATATCGAGTTACGGGCTCCCACTTCGGGTGCTATAGTGTGGGTAGGTACCAACCAAACCCCAAAATTGTAGGTGCCAACTCGGCTCCGTTTTCGAGAAATCGCCGGTCAAAGTTGGGAGCCCACTATCGTATCGCACAGTTTATACATAAATACAACAAGCCTAGCGGTAAGCAATGGAGACTCCCGTCCCGGAGGTCTCTGGTTCGAGTCCCGTCTATGCTATTTTTTTTCATATTTTATTTTAAATTATTGTTGAAATTTATACATATAATTCATGATTAAAAAATTGTAAGAAAGTAAAAAAAGAAATTTACGGGTCTTTATTGATAACAACTTACGAATTAAACATGATTTTTTTTTTTCATATCTCTTACAATTTTTGAATTTGTTATAATAATTTAGCCGTAATTTAATTTTAAAAAAACTTTTTTTGATTATTTGATATTTTGTGCAATTTGTTGATATCTCTTTCGATGGGGCAGAGAGTATTCAAACAAATGATAAAAACCGCTATGGTGTTTCAAGAACATAAAATACACTTTAGTATTCTATGGAAAGGAATAGACTTCCAGCGTTTGTAAAATTTCATGGCATGTGTTACATGTTCGGATTTCTATCGGGTATTTTGAAATTCCATTTAGAACGTTTTTTAAAAGAAATATCGAAAGTTCAAATGAGCAGAAATATTACAGAAACACTTATGACAAGTTTAGTTGATACCACATAATTATAAATACACAACCGTCTTAACCGTTTTGTGGTACGTCGTTTGTACCTACCATGTATTGGCAAACTGTTTAATTATGAATAGTTGTCTCCCAGAGTGGGCCACGTACGACTTTGACTTACGTGAGAATGGGAGGACTATAACAAATCAAACATACGAATGCCATTCAAAATTATACATACAATGTTATCTTTCAGAAACAAATTCTGACGACTTGCCACCCGTCACTATGGAGGAATACGAAGCTTTACGCGAAAATATTCCGATGATTGAAACTTATTTTACGTTTCATCAGGTACAAATTCAATTTCAACTAACCGATCATAGCACTATGCGATCTCCATATCAAAAAAACCCAATGGAAAATATAGTAAGTTTATCGTTATTCTGTCTTAACATTAATACAACTTTGCGAATCAATATTATATATCAAAATTATATTTATTTGATAGGTATCAATACTAGACCCAGCATTGTTAGATGATACTTATTTGAGTGTCGAGTGCAGCGGTATTACTGGAAGTATTGTACAACCAATGTACTCATTTAGATTGGTGTCCTGTGCATCACAACAAGCAGACATCTCTCCGGATATGCTTAATAAGTGTTATGCTGTCTCAAATATAGAGGTAACGACATTATGTTTATCACAAATATTTCGAGGATTTTTATTTGTCCAGTCCGTTGAGTCAGAAACAAACCTAGTAGCTCCATCTGAGTCTTTTTTGACCGCATGGATAGTTTTATGGATAGCCTTATTATGTTTTTCAGCTCGTGTGCGAATTATATAATAGTATAGGTTTTTTTTTATTTCGTGTTATCTTTATAGATCTAATTCAAAAATATAGGTTGTATTTCGCGCCTCTTCCTCAAGATCATCCTATAGTACCCCTACCCGCCGCTAGATAAACCACAGTTTTAAAGTTTAGAATCTTCTTTTTTCTTTTTTCTTTTATCCGGATGCACCAAGCCTGCACTCCCCTTCATCTATTCATTCTTCTTCTCATGCTAGAAGACCACGGTTATGTGCGTAAAGAATTGGATAACAAATTGGGTTATATTTTGGAAAATGAGTAAGAAACGACGTAGGGAACGGTCCGAGGATTTGAGAGAATATGAGGAGCGCTTGGAGAAAAGAATTCGACGATTAGAACGCCTTTAGGAAACAAGAACGCGCCGGCGTAAGCAAGATTTGGTTTAAATACCGCATGCAAAAACACACGCTAACTCAGGCTCTAACCTGATTAGCATGTGAAAATGTTTTTCTTTCCCGTCTCGGGAAATCTGGGACAGTTTTGTTTTCGCATAAGGTCTAAGTTAGCGTGCTTCCGGAAATGTGTTCTCTCCCCGCAACGTGGGAAATACAAGCGTGGATATTCTCGATCTACGCATCGTTGAGATCTTAAGAAAGCGAATTACGGAAGACCGACAGCTTACGGTACGGATTCCCGCCAAGGTTATGATCCGTTGGGAAGAAATTTTAAATAACGGGCTACCAGCAAAGGAACGAGATATTATTATTAAAAAATATCCGCCTCCGGAGAATGCCGTTTTTATTGACCCTCCGATAATCAATCCCGAAGTCAAGACGGGCCCTGGCGAGAATGCAACCAAGAGAAATGAACGAATCGTTATTAAGCAAAAGAAAATTGCGGCGGTTATACCGGCAATTGGAGATGTCTTTCGTGAAGTCGTCAATGGGGAAGACATGAGCCTGAACATCCTCAAGAAACTTAGCAATGAGGGGCGCATTCTCTCGGATCTGCAGCGCGACGAATCTTTAATTTGTCAGAGTTTAATTCTGGCCAACATTAACACGTCCTTTAAAGACGTGCTTAACGCATTTGTGCCAGGCCGTATGGTTGTTCGGCAAACAGATCAAGGACAGAGTGAAAGCTGCAAAGTCTCTAGAAGGCACTTCAAAGGAGCTGAGGATCCCACGGAGGTTGTCAATCACCAAAAATTCAAAAAAACTTCTGGTTCCTGCCCCGTCGAATGTCCCAGCAGGAGGCGGGAAGAAGCAGACAGCAGCGACGCATTTTCGCAGCTTCCCGAACACCTCGAGGGGCCGACGTCGAGAGGACAGCGGACGTCCGACTTAGAAACGAGACAGTCGGTCACGTCAAAGAGGGTAGAGAACATGTAAGTTTTGTTGCTCGCCGATTGCAGTTTTTTAAACATAAATGGAGAAAGCTGACGACCGATCAATTAATCCTATCATGAATCGACGGTTACCCGATTCCTTTTGAAACAACCCCGTTTCAGGAATTTTATTGTGAGCCCAGAAGATCGAAAAAAGAGAAAAAAGAACTGTTGGAGTTGATTAAGAATTTGGAAGAGAAGAGGGTTATTTACCCGTATCTCGCGTCAAAAGGGCAATTCGTATCCGATATTTTCCTAGTCCCAAAACCAGATAGGACGAAGCGTTTTATTTAAAATCTGAACGGTTTTGTCCAATTTTACCATTTTAAACTGGAGAATACGAAAACTGTGATAAATCTCATCATGAAAGACTCCTCTCTCGCGACTGTAGATTTAAAGGACGCTTATTACACGATCTCGGTCAAAGAATCAGACCGCAAATTCTTGAGGTTTCAGTTCAATAATCAACTATATGAGTTTGCTTTCTTCGCTCTAAAATGTTTCGTGGAAAAGGAGGAGAACTGTGATGATCTTCTTCGAATGGACAATACGACAACGATCGCGTATATCAACAAGATTAGGGCATACGATTCGAAAGATTAAACGCCTTGGCGAGAAAGATCTGAGAGTGGTGCGAGTTGCGTAAAGTTTGGCTAACGGCTTCATACATTAACACTAAGGATAATGTTGAGGCCGATTACGAGTTACAGAGATTGGAGGACGAAACGGGGTACAGTTTAGCCGATTGGGCCTTCGATGATATAGTTGAGACCTTGGAGCAGCCGGACATTGATCTTTTTACTTCACGCGTGAATAAAAAATGCGATCGCTACATATTATGGCTTAAAGACCCACACAGCGAAGCAGTGGACGATTTTACAACCAATTGGTCACCGTTCTCTCTTTTTTATGCATTTTCTCCGTTCGCAATTATACTTCGAGTATTAAGAAAGACGAAGGACGAATGAGCAAGGGGTATTGTAGTTGTGCCGAATTTGCCGGTTCAAACGTAGTATCCATATTTTCGATCGCTCGTTAGGCGTGAGGTAGTAAAGATCGGCCCTGAAAAATCATTACTCTTGTCTTCCAACAGAGATCTGCATCCACTGTCGAGACATCTTACCCTGGTGGCCGGAATTGTTTGCGGAGAGTATTAGAGTTAAGAAACGCCCCAAAAGAAGCCAGAGAGATCATGACCAGCTCTATGCGAAAGTCGTCGCTAAAACAGTATGCCAGTGCTCTTCGGAAATGGCGGAAATTTTGTGTTAAGAACGAAGTCAATTTATATCAACCATCTACGTCAGATGTTTTGAAAGTAATAGCAGAGGAATTCCATAAAGGAGCTGCGTATAGCTCTCTAAATACCCTCTGATCGACCATATCACTACTCGTGGACAGAACCACAATATTCGCAGGTTATTTATAGGAATAGCAGAAACTCCGCGGGTAGTACTGGAGTACTTTAAGAGTATCGCAATGAACGAAAAGTTACTTTTGGACAGGCTGGCCATGAAAGCTGTAACGTTGTTAGCCTTAGTCACGGGGCAGAAAACAGACGTTGACCCTAATTCGTCGAAAAAACATAAGATGGCAATGAGAAGTACTGTGGATCGAGATCCCAGATACGATAAAAAAGAAGCTCAGTCTTTTGACAACGACCACACTTGAAATTGTTGCACAATTCATCCCATTGCACTAGACGCACGCCTCTCAACTCGTCACTTGTGTTGCACTTGATTTTCTTCGTTCAAACCTCTTCGCGGCATCTTTTAATTCCTAAAAACGTTTTTACTCGCTTGTCAATCGCTTTCTTTCGTGCTTGAGAGTTGCGTGCTACTACATTGACAAATGAGTTTGTGGGTAATCGCCTTCACCTAGTATAAATATTAAAAAAAAAAAACAGAAATCCGAACATCTAAGGTTCCCTTTGTACGTTTAAGACCGTTCGTGATTAGAAACTATCTCATTGGTTTCTTTGTGTTCCTATTTTACGTTTTGAGCAACTGCATTTCTATATTCAACAGCTTCACAACACTGGGCTGATAACTGACGCAGCACCATTCACATTTTGAAAATATTTAATTGAAGTAGTTCTTTGTGCCAATGTCTAATTATAAGTGACGATTTATATGTGGTAGACTATATAGTAAGACTTATACAGGATATATTAAAGAAATTATTAGTTCATCGGGAATTCTCAATATAGGTCTGTGGAATGCAAAGCACACTTTACTTGGCCAAGCAGTGTCATACCATAATTGTCATGCCATGTACCCTGAAAGCGCTAAAGAAATCACTAGTGCATCCTCAGTATTGGCAGCACATGGGTGTAATTCACGACCAGATGGAGTGCGAAATTGTTGATATTACTTTAACGGGAACAAAATCTAAGTTGATGGCTGCAGCGTCAATAGTGATGTCCGTAATAGATCCTGAACAGAGTTATAGTCTACTATTCTGTTCTTCCCTATTAAACGATGCACGGTATGAAAAAGGTATATATAAATATTCCAGTACTTGATTTCATGTTGAAGAAAGTCAGTCTTTAATCGGCATTTTTTTTTGTTACAGATTCTGTTTACCTTGAAATATCATTAGACCATGTTTGTTGGAAACAAATAAAGTCACTAACAACCACATCGATTAAAATTGATGTTGACGCCGTAAAAGCTTTTGCACTCCATGATACTCAGCAGGCGTTCATTCTGTCCGGACCTGAAGTTGACATCGACCAGTACGTATTATTTATTTGGGGATAATAATTGCAACTATTAGTACATCATAAGTTTAACTGAAGGAGATCAGCCGTGCTCCATCGTGAAAGAGTTCAATTGCAGTAGTTGTGATAAGAATCTCGTTGATATCGATGTATCTTTTGTAACGTTTTCTCTGTCGTGGGAAGGAATACTTCGTATCTTCCCGATACTCTCGCGATCCCTACACTTATAATCCGCCGGATGCGGTGACAGAGATTGCACAAACAACCAGGAGACTTTTCTATTTCCTACGCGGCTAGCCAAACTGAACAGGGTCGGCTCGTGGGAGCCGGATTACAAAATTTAATATTTTATTGCACGGAGCAAAATATCATAAAACCCTCAACTAATCACTTTTTAATATCACTATTTCCCTGACCCTATCAATAAAATTAGAACATGCCGTATCATACACACCGGCTCGGTAAATCCTTTACAATTCGAACACCAAACAAAATTCAAACTTACCTTTCATTGACTCGACGAAACAGGCGCGGTCTTCTGCCCTTCGGGTACCAATAAGCGCATAATAGTGTCACACACAATTAAGGAATTTAATTAACTAATACAATAAATTTAAGTTTACAATACTGCGCTTCCTAATGCAATTGACTTTATACAAAAGTACTCAAAATACGTCCTTGCTCGACGACTTATCTTCATTTTTCTAAAATCAGTTGAGATGTTGACTACCCTCGACTACCATTCTTTCTTTTACTTTTACTCGAACTTTCTTTACTCTCTAGACGACTGTCTCCTAAGACCGCTTTCGTTCTCTCTAATTTTAATAAAGCGTCTATCTCCGCAACGGTTCGGTTCGGGAAAATTCGAGAGTTCGCGATTAGTGCTAGCGTTCGCATTCGATTTCGGCTGTCCGAGTCTTGCTGCCCTCTTTCCTGGAGTTTTATTTACTCGCGCGGACATGCAATAATTGTAAATCATGGATTAGATAGCGCACAATAGGCTACTGTCCAACTAAGATCGGAACGGATATTTGCGTGTGAAACAGTCGGTAGGCGAGTTTTATAAAAGACCAAAACGTGAAAGTAACGTTACACTTTATATATTTTGTTATAGGCAAATTGACAATTCAGTATTATTGACTGCTATGCTTCAATATTCTGAAATACGTTCGGATCAAGTTCATCCTGCTATACTATCATTCAGAGTATCAGAAGTGCGTTGTTCATTTGATCCACTGCTCTGTCGTTGGCTACAATACGAAGTTATTTATAATAAATCGACCGATGTGCACATTTCCAAGCCAGGGGCTGAAACTTCTACTGCAGAAGATATTTTCTCCGACACAGATGTACGGAAAAAAATGTTCCGTACTTTACATGAAAGTGTTCATAGCTTATCGGACAAAGACAAAAAGCGTTCGACTTTGCAAACTGAATGGTCGAAACGAATATCTGCAACTGAAGATTTCAAAACAAAAATGGCAACGACGGATGATATGGAATTCGAGGTATGAGCTCTTCTATTAATATAATGATTATTTTTTTACAATAATGTAGTTAAGCGACAATATCGTTTCCTATCTGCATGCTAGACCTGCACCTTGAACAAGGTTATATGAAGCTAAATAACACATGGTGACGCGAAAAACCAATTTCAGTGCCAGAACAAATGAGGTGAGGAGAGGCTTGGCGAAGTTAGTCCAGTCGGAATATGCAAGAAATCGACCAAGTTTTATTCATGGAGGCAAGCATGTTGCTTATTTTGTTGTAGGTCGATTCGATCATCAGGAAATACTTTGTAAATGCCCCTCCAAATAATAATTGTTTTTTCAATCGCCAAGGATTGTTAAAAATAAGAAATTGGATTTTCAACGACGTATTTTTTGGAAATGGTTTTATCGAAACATGTTTCGTACAAAAGTTGTACGTCGTATGGTTGTCTACAAAATGAGCTTAATACACAAATCACATAGGATCGTTAGTTAACGGCAAATCACCGGTTAAAAAACATAAACAATTCTGATGTTTCTCAAGTACTTCGTTTTTTGATGAACGTCGTGTTCGGAAACTCATACAGCATCTAGAAGAATTTAACCCAAAAAGATACCTATACATTTTATCCAGCCATGTCATATAGTTAATTAGTAATAACCGGTGTACGTGAATCCGTCTCGAACCAGAAGAGTCACATAGGAAAAAATAATTCCCGTGATGGTTATTAGCACGTACATTTAGAATTCAACGCGAACAAGTAATATTGTTATCAAACAAATTTATTTCGCTGTCTGAAAATTTTAGCTTGCAAATAAAGTGAAGTATGTACGTAAATTTTGCTGCTACTTTAAATATTTTTCCGAATTTTTATAAATATTTGTAAGACGTACAGAGATACAGCCATTATCGTCTCGCCAATCTATTATTGTTGCTATCAATATTTTAGTGTTTTTTTTTATGAGTATGCTTAATACTTTTAGGTATAACATGCAATATCATACAAATGCGTTGGATTGTTCATCGCAATGCACATAGAAATTGAAACTGAACGTGGGCGCGTAGGTCACTAATAAACAGAGTACATGGGAAACAAGAAAATTGTTTTGTTTTTGTTAACCGGTAATTTGCTGTTAAATTAAAAATTTTACGTACTGTTTGTATTGAATTCAACTTGCAGACTGCCATATGATGCACAACTTTTGTAGGGAACATTTGTCGATAAAATTATCCCGAACAAATACATCGTTGAAAAAACAATTTTATATTTTTAGCAATCTCTGGTGGCTGAAAAATAAGTGTTTACTGGAGGGACATTTTCAAGGTGTATTTCTGATACCGTAATTAAGGTAGAAAAATATTGGCGACATGCTTGTTTCGTTGAATAAGTGTCGTGTATGTACATTCCAACTGGACTGTATGTACATTCTTATCCTTGCGTTACCTCTCCTAACCTCGACCAGAGTGAACGCCTATCATTAGATATTTCCAGAATTCTTGACGTACTATTTCATTTTTATGCTTGCATCCGAGAGAAATGAGTAAACTTGTCTCCTTTTAAGGAAAATGTATTAATTATAATATTAAGTCTCCATTGTGATAGACCAGTGCGACTGTACATTTTCGCCTTGCAACTGCATTTATTAACTGTCCTCTATCAACTGCCAATTACATTCTGCTATGGTAGTATTTATAACAATATATTAAAATTATCGTTTTCAGGACATATCGGAGTCAAACAACTTCGTAAAATTTGTGCAGCTGTATCCCTTTTGCCGACAACTTATATTATGTGGATCTCTTGCTCACTTCGTAATATTTATACCCACAATAACGATGGATGGCATTGGCGTTGATGGTAGGTCTAAAATAAGGCATATCAAAATTGTATAGAATGGGTATTTATATGGAAACCTCTTTCATAGCTATAATTAAACGTGGTAAAGTCGTTCTTTTTTATATACACGCACTGTTAATTTCATATTTCTACAGAATGAAGCCCATAATTTGATATTAATTTGTAGTATTCAAATAATGGGTGTTGTACCATAATTATCGAATAAAACGCGGAAGAGGTCATCTGGAAAGTTTACAGCAAAGTTTACAGTAAATTCTCAACAAAGTCTCCTTTTTAATAAACACCCTTTTCCCAACGATGGTTCCACGCTTTCAACGTATTGAACCATAATAGTTGACATTTTGCTTTGAGAAATCGACTTCTAAGGATACAGAATCTTCTCGACTCATTAAAGTCTTTACCAGAGTCGATGAATACGATAGATTGTCAATAAATTTCAAATTCTATAACGTAATTTTTGCCATGCTGACTGACGTGTAAGCGATACGATATCTTGATGGAAGAGTAGTTTTTATTTTCAATGCACCATTATTTTAGGATGGATTTTCAACCTCTGCATTAAGTTCATCAAGTAGTGATGAGTAATTATTTACCATTTACAAAATATTCGATTGACACAGTTCGTTGAAGAATATTGTATTTTTTTAAATTAAATTTTTTAATAAAAAATAATATTTTTTTTTCATGGAGAATACTGTTTATAACACATTATAAAAATCGATTAACCTCTTCTATGTTTTCTATTTGATTCGATTTTGAAAATTTGGTTTTGTCTAACTTTGTATGGCCGTCTGTAATGTGTCATTGAATGCCCCGCAATCCCAGTACTTATTCATGATATGGAAAAAATCATATTATCTCATTTAAAAAAGTGGAGGCAACCCACAGTTCAATACCTATATTGACAAAAGTATAGTCCCATATAATGGATCCATTAATAGGGCATAATTGTGATTCGAAGATCTTCTGAACATCACCTATTTCTTAAGCACTGCACGTCTCTAACACTGACAATGAATGTTACCACCGTACATTCGCAAAAATTCTGTTATCGATACTACGAGATAGTACCAGAATTTCACATAAAATATTATATTTTATAGTTCTCTCCCGTGTTTCAAGCTTGATAAACTGATATTCATAAACTTATTGGTTAAGTGTACTTAAGCATTCATTAAACGTCCGTCTCATTAATTTATTTTTCGAATAGGTATTCAACTGGCAAAAGACAGAGCATTGAACAGCGATCCCAACTTACACATTCTTGTAGTGGTGACCCCATCACTGTTCATTCATTCAGCAAACGTGCAGTTTGAACAGTTATGTCCACATCTGGGACGACTACCATGCAAGTTGCCGATTGAAATGTGGTCTCAGGGTAAGTTGCTGCAAAGAAAAAATATAAATCTGTATCTATAACCAGAAAAATTCAAATGTGCTCACTATGTCAACATAGTGAGCACATTTGAACTCTTCGTCTCGATTTTGTGAGTGTCGATAAACTCCCCTCGGTGGCATTTGGTATAGAAACATAAGGAAATAGAACGCTTTCCACTGAATTCTTTCCATATGAATTGATCACTATAGTCGTTATGTTTCTACGAGAATACATTTAGATACCATTTACAGCATTCTCCTATTATAGTTTAGAACAATAAATCATTTGTGACATTTAACATCATCTTTATCGATAGTGATAAGAAAGTCTCGTCCATGCAAAAAGAGTTTATGGATGACCGTATTTAACGTGGTTGAGAGAAAATCCACATCATTGTTTAAAAACATATACTCCACCTTTAAAATGAACATTCATTGAGGGTATGTACCGATGCCCATCTACAGACTCTTCACACAAGAAAAATACCCCATTTGCAAATATAAAAAATAAACTACATAATTGAAAAACCTACCAATCAATGTGATCTTTGTCCCACTGCATCGTTCACATACTATAGTAATTGTAAATGTTACAAGTTTAAAATTCCATATCAAATATGTAAGGCTCAAATTTCGTTAAAATGTTCTCGCGTTATGGCAGGGACCGTAATATAAGCGCAAGTATGACTCGAGTATTAGTTACAACGGCCGAGAGAATGACGAATGAAGGAGAGGTCAGTTTGATGCGAGATCCCAAGTTCGATAGTTGATTGGCAATACCGATATGTAAAAAAAGCTGGTTCACCTCAGTACATCCGTCTGTGTTGCTAACTTTATTTAATATCTACAGGGTGTCCCTTTTATCTCTGCTACCCGAAATAACTCGGTAATTATCGATGTCACAAAAAATGTTCCAAATAAAAGTTGTACGGTGTGGAGAGGCCATTTACGCACAGTGAAGATCACCTTCACTTTTTTAAATGAAATGGTATATTTTTTTCAAGCATCTTGTAGAACATCTCAAGTTGCGTAAAAACATTACGCATTTGGAATCATCATATGATACAAATATGATGTAAAGGGGAGCACTCATAAGGGACTCATATCTATGTACCTTCCTGTGTGTCATACAAGACGTACATATAATGCAAATATCAGCTATAATAAATGTGTCTATCTGAGCTGTTTCCAGAATTAATATTTTTTTTAAATGTTATTCTTAATCTAATAATGGAACACGCGAAATATGTCGTCTGTGACACTGCATGAACGGTATCACCTCGTGTGTTTACACGTCCGTGCCAGTACATGACTGGTATCACGTCGCGAGATAATACGTCTGCGACCATATACAAAACTGCATCAAGTTTTTTTTTAATATAGATTTTTAATATAATTGTTTTAAAATTTAGTTTACACTTACAATTATTATAATTGACTGAATCTAGAAATTAATTGCATACCCTTGTATGCTGCATTTTGCATCCCCGCCTCTAATTCCGCTAATCTATTAGATTTTCTTAATTTTTAAATATTTGCTGAGTCCCATTTTTATTGTGTATTATACGGCAATGGTTCCATATAGTTGCATGCAAGACATTGATTATTTACAAATAATACAGAGTATACAATGATTCCAAGGATACAAGGATTTGATTTTAGAAAGGTCGATCAAATGTACTGGACAATTCGTTATCGTTCCTTCGTTATAATTCCATGTGGCTCCTAAGAATGTTTCTTGCAATTGATCGGAATCCACGGCTTTGTCTTAATTAAGATTTTATCATCGTTCAATTAGTAATTTTTTTCGTTGGATCGTAAATATACTTGTATGCGAATCTGCGTTATGTCCTAAATTTAGCAATCAACGATGCCCTTTATACATTTCTGTAGATTCATTATATCCTGCATAATATTAAAGAGTGATTAAACTCCAGTCAAGGCACGTGATATTACATTGTTATCTGGGTTGTTAGTTTTTAGAATCACTTAAAACTATTTACAGTTATATAATCTGATTAAATTAAAAAATAAATTCTCTTTTTATCCTCACAAGCATATTTAGGGCGTTTGCGAGATATCGTATGGATGTCTGTCGAAGATGGGTGTTTTTTTTAGAACTTCAGTCCTGAAATAGCGTATGATGATAAAGACTAGTTTCATTTTCAATAATCTTCGCCGGGCGATTGGGTGGTTGGACAATAAACCGGTTTACGATTATTTATGTTGTCGAATTCCCGGTTTCGAGAAGTGCTCACTTTTGTAATATCTATAGAGGATTAAGGCAACCTACGCTTTCGTAATAGCATAAGATAGCAACTACACTAAACAACAAATAATTGAGTTTTCGATAATTAAGTGAGTGGACAATCGCGATAATGATTCTAATCTTTGTCCAGCTTATAAGCGTTATCTCAGATGGCTTTCAGAACACTGCCATATGGAGAAATTTTAGCACGGAGTGAAACTTATAGTACTATAATATCGAACAAAAAATCCTCTTATGGATTTTCAGTAAGCCAAGTACGCCCTTTATTACAGTCCCACAACAAACAATATTTGATGATGATCAATTAATTTATTTGAATTATTTTATGTGGAGATAAATTTATAATTAATACATGTGAAAACCTTTAATTTTTCTAGAATATCATAGCTTTCCGTGGACGTTGCGTCTGACCAATCTTAATTGTTACACTCTAAAGAGGAACCTTCGAATGAGCCTCATACAGAATGTTGATTTTACTATTACGATTGATATCACTACAAAGAATACCATGAAGGATCTTCTTGATAGTTCGATTGGTGGCTTAGGACTATGTATATATGTCGACACTTCGCCCATAGTACTTTCTATATCTGAAGAACAGGTGAGTAAATATTGAATTATAAAACCGATAGTACAGTAAACGTTAATGTTATACTGTTTGCAGTTACATGCAGTTCCTGAGTACAAAGAACATAACGAATTTATATTATACTCAATAACCATTTCAGAATTTGATAGCTGTATATGCTAAAAAGTGATGGCTTTTAATAGTCTTTGTATAATGTAATGTGGAAAATGGTATTTGCGAAAGAAAATTTAGTATATAAACTGTCTGTTAGGCGCTGTAATCACAAGAAGAGAAAGTAACGGGCAGTCATACAGTAATGACGCGTTACGCTCTCATATTTACGATTAAATAAGTTTATCCGGACTTTATTCCACCGTAATCTTATTAATACTTTTTTCCCATTACAATAATGGTTAATCATTACGTTAGGTATAGTAGAATGAATGGAAATTCTTGAACCAGGCTATTGTTTATTATATTGTTAATCTAGTAGAGCTCGGCACACGGGCATCGAAGATGTTTATGAGATCCTACTCACAGGCAGGGGACTACGTCAGGATAAAAACTTTCTAGACTTTCATCATACTGAGCCATCATTTTTTTCACATGTCCAATTGAAAATTTAACGATGAATATTTCCATGAGGGAAAGTTCATGCGAACAACATATAGTCCAGTCGAAATAGACAAGAGTTGTAAACAGATACAAGAGCAGATCCAATTTATTTGTAGATTATTTGGACTTATTTGGACTTAGAAAAATTTAGACGTTTTTTAGCAATCAGAGATTGTTGACAAAAACCATTTATTTAATTCGTATTATTTGTTGTGGGTTTTAGCGAAAAATGCTTCCTACAAAAGTTGTACCTCGTAAGTTTCTCTACAGAAAGAGTCATGTGCAAAAATTACGTGTCTCTGTTAGTTTAGCGATAAATTGTAATTGAAAAATAATACACCTGTTTTATTTGGAGCATCGACTATTCGACATTTATGAACATATCGTTCCAACACTCATATATCATATAGGAAAAAGTGTCCCCAATAGATACACGTAAAATTTACCGATCTATGCTATATAGTTCAGCAACAATCTCCGATCTGCGAAAATTCGCAGTTTTAAAACTCCAGCTGATACAGAAGGCTCACGCGCGAAAAAAAATCAGGATTTAACTTACAAAAACCATTTTGTGAAAAAAGAACTTCATTTTTCGAGGATATACAATTTTAAACAAATAGAAATCCCGCCTTAAATTACGAAGCTAATTGAAATATCCTTTCAGATTATGATGTGCTTATGCAGGACACACATGAAAAAAGTCTCACAAGGGGATAACACACCAGCGGTATTTTTGTAATTTTTGCCTCTTATGGTGTTGAAAGATGGGACCTCGAATATTAATGCCCTAAAGCCATTGGGCTAGATAGCCAGAAGGTTTCGAGAAAAAAAATCAAAGAAAAAACACTACTCACCGCAGGAATCGAATTCCAGACCTTCCACTTATTAAACTCGTTCGCTACCCGGTGAGCCACGCTAGCTGTTGAAAACTATTTTACCGCTAGTCATCACACTTTGCTCGGAAAATTTTAAAGTCGTTTTTCTCGAAAACTTCTGGCTATCTAGCCCAATGGCTTTAGGGCATTGTCAATCGAGGTCTCACCTTTCAGCACCATAAGTGGCAAAAATTACAAAAAAAAAAACGCTGGTTACTATCCCCTTGTCAATATGTTCATTACAAGTCGGGATTGCGGGTAATGATCTAATTCGATCGCCCGCTTGCGGGTCAGCGAGCAGCGTCGACGGCGTGGCCGGGTGGCATAGTGGGATTACCTCCTCTCGCTCCACGGCGCTCCTCATCCAACTTTGTTAACAATTTCAATAACTCTATTGTAAATCGTCGTAGAGAGTTGTTTTTCCCCTAGTTTTACTATGTTTTTACCAAGAAATAAATTAGAGGATTATAAATGAATATAATAGCGCGCCGAGTGAGTCCGCTCCGCAGCTGTTGATCAAGTATAAAAATCCAGCCCAGAGCAACGCTCAAATACTCATAACTTCGTCAATTTTGGTCCGATCGCAAAATGCAGAAATAAGAATGTTAGTACCTTGACCCACCCTTAATATCCACATCTTGCAAGTAAATTAATAAAATTGAGATTTCCTCATTGAAAATACACGCAGTGGGTAATGGAGCAATGTCAACTATTTTTGAACCAGCAGGAAATATTTTTGGAGCAATGGAAATTAACTGGTTCAGACTCTCATTATTGTTTTGCGCGAAACCCCAAAAAATTCCTCTAACAATAATTGTACATCCTTACTAAGATCTTCATAAATGCCCTTGGTAGCCAATAATACATCATTTTTAACAGCAAAATTTCTTTGGAGACGTTTTTTAAAAGATGTTTACAAAAGGCGACTCTCGATATATCTACAACGGTCCGGCCCGGCCAGCCTGGTCTCTCTCCCTCTCTCTCTTTCTCTTTCTGTATTTCTTTTTCTTACAGTTTTACTTTGATTTAATTAAAACTGTGGGAAAATTCTTGACAGATTGTGCTATTAGATAAATAATTTTTGAAACACTGATATTTTTTAAATCCTAACCCACGTAAGCACTTAACATCATTACATGGGGTAACGATCATTATTTATTATTTTTAATATCGATTAGTCTGTAATTTTACAAGCATCGCCAAGCACGATAAATCAAGTATTGAATTTATTTAATGTATACAGATCACACTGCTGAATACTGTCGGATCCAACATAATAAAAGTGATAACTATTCCAAGGTATTCACATAAGAAGCCATTTCTAACTGAACAAGAGGATATGAATTTTTTTGTGCCAAAAACTCCATCCAGCTATACACAAGTAATGTTTCCTGAAAATACAACTACACCGTCAAGCGTATCTACAGCTCCTGATGGGTCCGAACAAGGTAATGAGCTTACGTGTGATCCACCTAAAAAGTCATTAAAAAATTGCCTATAACATCTGAATACTATGGATATCCCCGATGCTCTCATTGAAAGTTTATATAGTAGACAGGGTAATATATATGAAAAGATGGGCTGTTCCAGAATAAGAAAAAGTTGTTAGTATTGAAGTGTAAGACCGAAAGAACGTTTTGGGAAGAAACATTGTGCGTGAATATGCAGAAGCATTAGGATGATCTAATAAGGTTAACTTTTTTAGAACCGGAGGTCCCTGTAATTACTGCCATGATACAGTGGACCATAACGAAGATGTCTTTAAAAGTATATATAATGGAGGAAGCAACAAGTACATGTATGAAATTTGCCCTGGAATTGGAAGACATAATAACAACGCTGGATTGGCAACCTATTTATCTTAAACTGAAGAATAAAATAGCAACCGCAACAATTTCCCACTATATAAGGTAATACGTACATCTGCTTCGATCTAAATTTTTATCTACATTTGTAATAACTTCGATAAAGATGGTAGGACTTTTCTAAAATGTCTTCGTCTTACTATTTATAATATAATCTAAAAAAGGCTGTTTGCAAGAGATGTTTGCTGTTTCCTTTTACGGCAGTGCACATACCATTGCAGTGAATTTGAATCACCATTGTTCATAATAATTTCATCAAAAATTATCAAATTTAGTTTTCGTTCAATTCGTTCTTTCATTAATCTCATGTGTTCATTCGACTTTTTTTAATACCTTGTACGTTTTATAACTGATAACAATTGCATTTTATCTATAGATACTTCGGGTTATTTATATTTGACCACTTTGGAAAAATAGTGTTGTTCATAATGAAATATCGATCACAATGTTATATAACATTTAATTATTTTTTGCGTGTTATTGGTATGACATGGCATTAGGACACTGCAGCATCAACATTGGAAGCTTGGCGACTACACCGGATTAATTATGCTTGGGCGAGAAAGCAACTTGGAACAAATTGACGAAACAGGATTTTTGAGTGTCACTTTTACCCGAGCACAATCTGGCAATGTGCATACACGATGGGGCGCTCAGAAATATCCGAAATCGCACAAGGTATGAATATCAAATAAATTATAGATATCCATTATCACTTAAACATCGAGTTTTATATATTATAAGAACTCGGCAAAGTGAAGTCGGAGTTTTTTAGGAAATTTGACGTACAGGTAGAGAGACCTATCTCCATATAAAAATCGTCAAGTTTTCATACTGGGCTTTATTTTTCAAGATGTTGATAAATAAATTTTTAATGATGAACGCCCCCACACAGAACATCTCATACGAATAATCTCGAAACCCCAAACGACGGGACGTCGGTCTTTGAGGCAGCTCTTTCGCAGTTCAACTATCTCGTCCGTCTACCAATATTGTGCCCATTGATTTCGTCTGTGTTGCCATCTCGGCATTGTGCTATTCCACAGCCGTATCGCCAGTTCGGCCGTCTCGTCTGCCAATCTTTCCGCCCTTTGCCGGCTTGTCAGTTCTGGCGGAAGGTTTGTTATCGGAGTTGGCGCTACCGCCAGCTCTTCTGTAAGTTTCTGTACGTGGAGTTTGTTCGTATTTCACCGGGGGATGCTGGACCCTCGTTCGTGTCATCATTATACGTCCTGTCACTTCGAAGCCCGTGTACTGGTTGTCGCTGGCCGTGTAGTCTTCGATCACTCGCGATCGTCGCACCCGTGACAGTATTTTGTTTGTCATCACTGTCACGTCAGAGATAGACTCGCCAAATCCTGCTCGTCTACATATCGGTGGGTTTCCTGTGTTCACTACTACCAGATCCAACCTTGCAGCCATTTCGAGTCGTAGTCGTCCCCGTTCGTTCGTCGCCTTTATACCCCACGCGATCGCCCTCGCATTGAGGTTTCACGCCACCACGATGTCACTGGGCAGATTCCGAATTCCGTCCTTCAGGAGCACTATCTTTCTCCCGAACTCTACGACGCCCGCCGGCGCTGCCGTTGGTGATCCGTGTTCGGGCAACGCCCCTCACACAGATATTAACTGTCTCGGTTTCGTTCGCAATCCACGTCCACATCGGTCTACTCCTGTGGCGCAATTCTGTAACTCGTTATGAAAATAACGATTCGGAATGCTATCTTAACGATAACGAATTTCACTGCGTGTGAACAAAATTATTTAACAAGTTTTTCTGAAATTAATTTATATAGGATAATTATTAATTACTACGCAATCGAACTTACTTACTTATTTGTTATTTCAACCGTTCTAATTATTTGTCACTCTTGTTTGCACATATTAAAGGTTAATAATTTACGAGGTACTGTCACAATGGTCGTTACCGCATGTCGAGAGGGCTACCAAACCTCGTTATCCGTAGCAATACCTTAACGACACATTTCGGTATAGTGAGGTTTGGCGACCCTCTCGATATGCAATATAAGCCATTGTGACAGCGCCTCGTAACTCGTTAATCTTTAATATGTGCTCAAAAAAGTGACAAATAATTAGGACGTTCGAAATAACAAGTGAGTAAGTTCAGTTTCGTAGTAATTAACAATTCGTATAAAAATTAATTTCAGAAAAACATGTTAACTAATTTTTTTTTTATGCGGTGAAATTCGTTATCGTTAATATAGCGTTCTGAATTGTTATTGTCATTACAAGTTACAGAATCGCGCCACCGTACGGTTCACACAGATCAGTATGTGTGCATCATGTTCGGCGGCTATGTGCCTCACTATCATGCCCGCTATTCAGCTTCAGTTCATCGACCTATCGCCCGCTTAGCCTACTCGACACGCCAGGAAAGCTGTATGAACAGCTACTGAGACAGAGACTGACGAGCGCAATCGCAGAAGCCGGAGAACTATCAGATAGACAGTATGGCTTCCGAAAAGAACGATCGGCGGTCGGTGCGATACAAGACGTGGTGGCGGCCTTCAATCAGCTTGAAGGCTAATGTCACGGAGCTTACTCGATCGTACTATTGGCGGCACTGGACGTACAGAACGCCTTTAACGCCTTTAACTCGGCGTGGTGGACTGACATCTTACAAGCGCTCAAAGGAGACTTCGCGGTATCGAAGTATTTGATGAGAGTGATGACCGACTATCTACGAGACAGCCGCCTTACGTACGAAACAACAAAACGACTTAGGACCCAGAGGATCACAGCGGGGGTTGCCCAAGGACAATATTGGGATCGGACCTTTGGAATGGAGTGTACGACAGCCCGCTACGGTTGGAGATGCCGGAGACTTTCTCGGTTGCTTACGCTGACGACGTGGCAGCTGTGATCGTTGAATGCGACACATCTCTGACTTAGCTTCGACTGAACCAGGTAATGAGACGGGGGGGAGGATGAATAACGAAACACTGACTGCGACTGTTCACACAAAACGGAACTGATGTTATTGTCGAGGAAACGGAACCGCCGATCATGAGGCACCGACCGTAGCGGCATAGGACATGAGATCTATGCCGAGAGCAGGCAGGACGGACGGACGGACTCGGTAATAAGGGAAAGGGATATGACATACAAGAATGGCAGGCAAGGTGGACAAACAAGATGCCCGGGACGTGGACAAGACGACTGATACTGGAACTCTGATACCGTGGATTGTAAGGAGCAGCAGAGCGGTGAATGAGGCCCGTACCCTTCCCAAAATGAGAAGGGTGCGGGCTATTCTTTACATGTGACCGATGGACACAGGCGAAACTAAGGCTAGAGGCGACAGTTTGAGCTATCACGCCAGAAAACAACGTCGGCGTGATGGCCCTAAATGATGAACGGTGGACCCTTGTGGCTACCTACATTGAACCTGTCCTTAGGGGTAAAAATGATCATGAGTGCTTGGGAGACTGAGCAAATGAGAGAGTGACTTTCAGCAGCCTAGACCCGATAAGAAACTACGTAACTCGCAAGTTGACTTAGACAGGACGATCCAGACGAAAGTATGCTAGCGCAGTACACGGATGGGGAGCGGACCGAAATGTTTTTCTCTTGCCTGACTAGCGGTCAGGGGAGGGAGGGTTTAGCTGGTAGACACCCCGCTCCATCGGGCCGAAAGGGGGCTACCATCCCTCGCTCTGGGCGGTGAAGCGGGGTGAGAGTCCAGTACACGGGTGTGAGCGTTACTCCGGAAGCTGGTGGGCCAGCCCCAAATCTAGGCGCAGCGTAATCACCTACGGTCTATAAAAGATTTCCCCTATTTTTTACCACGATAAAAAAAAGACTGTACCGGTCTTTTAATATAACGTATATAATAATATTAAAAACTTAATTGATATGATGCATATCTAAATTTGTCTGTACCAGAAGTAAAATAATTTATTGCGTGTTGAGCCTCATACTAAAATCAATTAATAGATATACTAGGTATCGTATCTCAACCCGACCCATTGTACATCACAAGATGTAGACAAAATAATAAAAGGGGAGTAATAAATAGCGAAGCTAAACACTTTTTTTTAATTGGGGCGACCCTTCCTACTCTTATATACATTCCGTACTAATATATACATAATTGAAAACTTTTAGGAACGCGCAAAAGGGACTTCTCCACTATCAGTCGGTGGTTATATAACGGAAATAGATATCACTATTCAAAGAGTCGACATAATACTTCCGCTCGATGTAGTGAGCAAGTTCATGTTACTAATGAAGCCGTTTGTGCGTCCCGACCGAATTGATGGCACGTCTAACGATGATTACGCTATGCTGCCGATGCTGCGCCGTGACGATTTCTTGAACAAATCGTTGCCTCTTATCTATTTAGAATTTAAAGGAATGAACCTAATGATGCCAATTTCATGTCATATTGATCGACTCCAACACGATCTGTTGATGATTCAGGTATGTTATTATCCTTTTGTTTAATCAAGAAATTCTACAGAACTTCCGAACAAGAACATTACTGTTACTTACGCTAAGATTATAGCTGATGATTATAGAAATTTTCATTTTTCCTCTTTTTTTTTACCATATTAAAATGTAGAACGAATTGTATGCAAAGAATGTGTTGAGATGTGAATAACTCTTCATTTGAAGCACTGTTATTTTTGTCCATATCCAGCTAGATGGCATTAGTGTTACGCCGAGTCCGGAAAATCCAATTTGTAGAACTATTCTTCGTTCGGACATATATGAGTTTGCCGCTCAATCTAATATTTTAAATATCCCTGGGTCCAGCGTTGAGGACAGACAATATCAAGTTAATATAAAAGGAATCTGCGCCTGTACTACGACATGGCAGAACTATCAACAAAATAATACCAAGGCATGAATTTAGCGATAACCATGGGAATATGACCGGAGGCAACTCTAATCATTACACAAATCATAAAAACTATAAGGGCATTTCTCTTTTCTGTAGCGAATATCAAAACCGTGTCTGTATACCATGAAAGAAAATCCAGCACTAGAATGGAATAATTTAGCATGCGGAAGCAATTTGGAGCCTCAGCCATTAACTTGTCTTCTAATATCTAGGTAATCTTACAATCTTTTTCATGACATTTCTTATTTTACGTTTTTCAATGATTGCAAGTTTGCATGATCATCATGATTTGCAAGTTTACGGCAATAATAAAATTGAACTTGTGTATTGCAAATTATATAGTTTAGGTAAGATAAAATTTCGAAACGTACATTCAATGTATGTTATTGAAAAGAAAATAAGTCGTAAAAAAAAATAATAATTAAGCGGGTGTTCTATTTTGCTTACGTAAAAAATCTTTTTTTTTTATTATACAACTTTTTAAAAGATCAGAGTCGTAAGAACGTCTGGTAAAATTTCAAACCAAAAATATTGAAAATGTTTAATATTGAGAATTGCTATATGTATCTAAATACTATAGAAAATATGTAAGTGCTTTTTTCTCAAAACCGCATTTTTTTAAGTTTACAGGAATAATTTGTCATGCTTTAATTAAGCAATTTTCATCGATGAGGGCATAAAATATGCGTACAATTGATTTCTATAGATGGAATTAGTGTAATAAGAAGAATTTGACAATTGTCGTTTTTTACGAACGCAAAACTGATCAATCTTTAATCTGTTACAAATCGGCAAAGGCTGTTATTTTTACTATCCCCCCCCCCCCCGATCTAACTGCAAGGAGCGGCACCCTCGCCGTTTCCCATCTTAGTGGGAAGGCCTCTGCATCCATTATTGTGAATCCTGGCTCCGATAGATGGGCATGCCTTCTGATCAAGTGCCTCATGCGCCGTGTTCGGCCGCTTTTCCACCGCTTTTTCAATCCCCCGTTCGGTGTTCTCCGGCGCAGTTGGCACATATTGGCTTCCTTTGTGGGCATCCCGCCGCCTTGGGCCCAAACCCCATGCATTTATGGCATTGCAGGATCCTGATATGTGCCTCCACGAGGCATACGGAGAAGCCTATAAACAACCTCGCCTTCCGGAAGAGTCGTTCCGGCCCGGTCGGTGTGGTCTCTATCACGAAGCTCGCGACGGAACTCCCTTTCTTAGGCGTGTACTTGTATATTACTTTGATCTCCGACGGACTCTCCCCTGCAAAGTTGGCAGTGTTGATCATCCCGGGTAGTTCGTCCTCCGCGATCTCCGCTGGGACCCCCAATATGATCAACCTGGGCTCCTCCTTGGCTTCTTGAGTTTCAAGCCACTTGCCCTCAACACTTCGGACGTACGCAGCCTTTCCATGTCTACGGTTTACGCCTGTATGTGTACCCCCTTGTCCCTCGCTGTAGATCGCATCCTGGTTACCTTCAGGTTGACGTCTTCCGGCTTGATGGCTTGCTTGATCGTTCGCTCAACTTCCTGGGCTGTTTCGTATCGGTTCGCTGCACTCTCCATTGGCTGGATGTAGAAGGTTCTACCCTCACCCGTGTCGATCCTCCTCCCGTCCAGCCCTCTCATTTGCACCGAGTTCAGCGTGGCCCCCGCCACTTGTTGGCTGCTTGCTGCGGCCGCCGCGTACGTTGAAGCTGCTGGTTGCTGGGTCGTCCCTTGAGTCAGTATTTGCATCCCCGCCCTTACTTCCTCCCAGTCTACCCGAACCCCCACGCACACTGCATCCAACTTCTCTATTTTTGGCTGGAGTATTATTGCTGGTTGATCAGCGCTAACACACTTTGCTTCCTCGCCTCGGGGTCCGGATTATCTGCTCTTCGCACTTCTTCTACGATGCTACCCACATTCTCTCTGTTTACGTGGACGAAGGAGTCCAGGAGGCATCCCTCCCGTCTCCTTGCTCGCTCCAGAAACTTGTCCAATGTCCTGGATACCCTGCACTCGTGCTCCTGCGTTGCTCGAATCCCCGAGGCTAGCTCCGTATACGTCGAGGCCACTTTCTGGTACGGTGCTATCAATCCCAGTATTGCTGAGCGTATAGTTTCAGACGGCCCCTTGATTTCCGACGCTGGCCTCGAGTTCTCGATATTGTATAGGTGGCCCTCTACGTCCATATTGATGGTCTTCAGTACCTCTAAGGTCATGAGTAGGGCGGGTCTCAGCTCGGCCCCATCCTATTCTCCCCCTGTCGAAGACTAGACTCCGTCCCAACGGCGTTGATGTTGCCCTTCCCGGTGGTCTTCCTCTCCCGAAACGTTCCCCTGGTTCCCCGGAATCCACTGACACCGCTTTCGCCCATAGCATTTAACTGGGTCCTCAATTTTTCTGCGGTTAACTGCAGAGCAACACGAAACACGTCCTACTCCGACAAGAGAGTCATAGTTGAATCTCTTGTCGGACGCAAAGACTCTGCGTTTCTTACTGCGCATTTGCCTCATGGCGCAGCGATCGTTCACGCCTTTTCTAGTTAGGCCACGTCAAGGAGACAAAACAGATGTGGCGTCTAGGCGTGAAGTTCGAAACGCAAAAAAAGACGAATATATATGTACATATAAGCGAACATAAAATGCCTACATAATATACGTATCCTTATCGCAATATATATATATATATATATATATATATATATCTCAGAGATGTGTGTGAATTTCGACGAATGGAAAGACCATAATCATTTGTAAGATCTCTTTCTTGCCAGCAGTTGTGCCTCTATCTGATTTAACATCCACAATACTCTTATAAGTCTTGCTCTCACTATTTTCTATTTGATGTTTTTCACGCTGTGCAACAACTGTTATCTTTCAAACATTTCTCGAATCCCATTAAGTTCCATCTGACCAGAAGAACTTTCTTGCTTAATTTTGCATATCTTTGAATGTGCCTTGTCACTGGTTAAATGCAGCCGCTACTTTCAACCCAACCATCTGTCAGCACGATTTACATGTTCTTACTTTCGCGACGACGTCAAAATGTCAATGACGAAAATGTCACGACGTCAATGATTTTGCCAGAATGAAACCCAATCAACGTTGTAATGCTGAATACGGATATAAATCCTATTTTGATCCATCTGCCATCTCCAGAAAAAGTAATACCTGGTCAGTATCCCACAAGCGTTCGAACCAATCGGTTATATTCCTCTCGCGTTATCGCCGAATGTTTTTTATCCGAGCTATTATTTATAGTGCGAGCAAGCGTTAGAGGGCAAGAGTCGTTTCCGTTTCACAGTTCATAAACTTAAAGAGAATCCTCTGACTGCATAGAATTCATCCTAAATTGAAAATCCAGGGATACGTGCAATGAACAACCAAACTAAATTGAACTAAATAAACAAGTGGTAACCATAGATACAATAGATAGACTATGCTTGAAAGAATACGTGACCCCTGCAGCGTCTAAAACATAACTGCAGAAAAAATATGGTTTGCTTCAAAGATCTCTATGTTGTGCCGCTCGATTATCGCACTGCACTTTTAATATTTAGAGATATACTAGTAAAGGGTTGTAACCCAAATGAAATACAAAAGTAAAATATAAATAGTTTATTGACGCTTGAAGAAGGTGGATTTCTTAGACGAATTCGTCGTGGTGCGCGTATAGGTTTAAAGATTAATTTCAAACTCCTTGAATGTTGGCTTGCTCGTCCTTTTATGCACTTATAAGTAGAACAGCTTAGCTAGTATTGTTTTATTATTTTATACTCCAAATCTGGGTTACATTATTTTCTAGATTTGGAGACTATTTTTCGGTGTAGAATTTGGCTGAGCCGGCGATCGGGTAACCTCCAATTGAAGTCGTCTTCAATTGCGCAATGTCGATTCAGCGGATTTCTTGGCCTACTCGGTTATATGTACAGGGTAGAAAGAAAATAGTGGTCGCCGCTCCGCCACGTGATTCTCCAGCTCGAGATCGATGGAGATCTATCAAAACTTGTATCCGCAAAATTGACCTTAACACTGAAATTCAAGGTCAAATTTTTGTATTGACTTAAAAAATTCTACTAATTGAGAAGAACAAAAGTCAGAAAGGAACCATGGGTCGCAAGTGAGCCTATCACCTAGAAAAAGAATAATGCACTATTAAAAATCCGCAAATATGAGTTTTCCTGATCGTTCGTTAAATTTCTTCTCATGTTGAGGGCATGGGCTCAATCTCCGTGTTACTGATTACGCTGCTCGCGACGGCGTAATCCTGCCTAATCCTTGTTGATCCGAATTTATTTCATGCATGGTGAGGCATCTCCGCACTGGAGTCTACTGGTCCGCGGTTACCTCAATAACATGTTCGGTAGTCGATGGATGAGACGCTGTCCTGCACAAGACACATGGCCGCCACACTCACCAGATCTCAACCCTTTGGATTTTTTTCTTTTGGGGGGCCCTCAATGCCATCATTTATCGATCGGGTAGAGTGATCAGAACCGTGGCCGATCTGAGACGCAGGATAAATGAAGGAGTGACGAGACTAGTGAGAAATCCAGACCCGCTCACCTGTATTATGGAGAATCTGGAGGCAAGGCTGCGAGCGTGTTTACGTAATGGAGGTTGCCATGTGGAAGAGACAGAGCAAGCGCGCATGCTAAGGGCCATCGGGATAAATAACACAACTCTTTGGATTCCGCGTCAACGTCGTCGCCACCAGCGTAATCAGTAACACGGAGATTGAGCCCGTGCCCTCAACATGAGAAGAAATTCAACGCACGATCAGGAAAACTTATATTTACGGATTTTTAATAGTGCATTATTCTTTTTCTGGGTGATGGGCTCACTTGCGACCCATAGTTCCTTTCTGACTTCTGTTCTTCTCAATTAGTAGAATTTTTTAAGCCAATAAAAAAATTTGACCTTGAATTTCAGTGTCAAGGTCAATTTTGCGGATACAAATTTTGATAGATCTCCATCGATCTCGAGTTGGAGAATCACGAGGCGAAGCGGCGACCACTATTTTCTTTCCACCCTGTACGTGCGTATGCAGAAGCAAACGAAATTACATACACACAAAGATAAGTTTGTTGATAATTAGAAATGTTTTGAACATTCTTGATATGCTGAATAAGAATATCATAAATTTGAACGTTCTTAACCCCTTTTCATATTTGTCAAAGATTTTCTTATGAAAAAATAAATATTTGATGGTTACTCTTCGATAATGAATAGTGAAGACACGATGCGCGAAAATTATTTTAAACATTCTATTTATACCATCTTATTTTATAAAAATAGGCATGTGTGGCATGTGCGCAGATTGTATGCTCATTTACGAGAGCGTATAAAGAGAAGCGTACAAAGGGAGAATGCAGCTTGGCGAGACCGGTGCTGTTCCACGTTGGTGCAACCCGCGCCCGCATTGTTCAAGTGTCTTCTGTGCAAGGTGACGTCCACCTAAACGCCACGGGTGGAACTGGACCCTATCAGGGATTATAAATTCGTCCGCTGGACCAACGAAGAAAAAAAAATCTGTAATCGAGAATCTTGCCGCCATAATGAAAGCACCACCTGGCACCCTGCCCGTCTCCAATGAGGGTTATGCTGTTGCCGTCGTGGTAAAGGAGTCGCTGGTCTCTCTGGTTGCCACTGAGAAGAACAGCCCCCAAAACAGCACAGACTCCAGCGGCTACTCTGCCGATGTTGTCATGTTAGAGGCGTTCCACGCCAGCCAACGCGAGGACGTCGGCTTATCACCAGAGGAACGTGCTTTTTCGCAGCGGCAGATGAGACCTGCAGAGCCGTGGAAAGATGGAGAGTCGTAGGAGGGATAACACCGTGACAGGGAGTAACTGCCTACCGGGGCCCAGTTGGGCGTCAAACTCTGGCCACCGAAAATGCGAAGGCGATATACAAAAGAACGGGTCAAACCCTGCCTCGATGGAGTCGCCATTCACCGATAATCACATAGAAGCGAATAATATTTCTGGCGACGTCACTATGTCGCCAGTCGGCGAAGATATCCCAATACCTACCCACATACCAACCGAGGAGGCGGAAAATAGGACTTGCCAGGCGGGCGGGGGGAGGGGCAATTGGTAGCGACCGAGAGGGCGAAAGCCAGGTGGAACTACGAGCACCTGAGGATGCTTGCGATAACGGAAGTAGGAGGGCCAGCCACCGGCAAGTACATGAACCAGTATTTATGGGATAACGCAGGAACAGGGATAACCCTAGTGTCCATCAAGAAGTAACGGCAGAGGCCTGACAACAAGCATCTTGTAGAGCAGCTCAGGAAGGAGGCAGCGCAGGACCGGCGGATGGAGATAATACAGGAGGAACAATGGGGCCAAGAAACCGCGAGATGAGAGGGGGAGACAGGGATGACAGATGCGAGCAGGGAAGGATGGCCAATGGAGGTGAACACCCCATGAGGGCCCGAGGGCGTGCCTGGTCAACGAACGAAATGATCTGCTAAAGGTGAATACGCGGGGGGGGGGGGGGCAACGGCTGGTGCGGACGTGGCAGGATGGATCCAGGAAGTATGCCCGAGGGCGGAGCGGACGGGAAGTGGGGACGAATGAGAGGCGTCACGCAGAGAGCAACGGAGGAGGGACCATGAGTCAATCCAACAGCTGCGGAGGAAAAACTTGGCCAAGGGAGCAAGCAAGGTTGTAGACGGCGACACCGCGAGCGGACATTACCTAGGAATGGGGGAGCAGGAAGCGTACTGGAGGCCCTTATTTGACAAAGTAATCCGCGGTCAATTAGCCAGCCAGATCCGCCAGGGGAGATATATGAGGAGGTCTGCAGGCCTGTAACAATAGAGGAAGTGGCTAATAATCTGTCACGTCCTTAGGTAGTGACGGGAAAATTCGAGTTGAGCGTCGAGCGGTTAACGCTGACTCTTTTTATTGAGTAGGGGTCAATGGACAATGGAGAGTAGTGGGTTCGTTGTTAAGAGACCTCGAGAAATCTTGTTAGTTTCGGTGGTGCAATTTGTGTTAGTGAAATAATAAAACGGGGATTTATCCCAACTATACGCGCACAACGCATTTATTGTATCGGGTTTCAATTGTTAGTAAATGCTTAACTTGCTGACACAAGTTTACATTACAATTCGTTCAACTACCTTATTGGAGAGGTGTCTCGCCCTTGTTGTTAATCGGTAAGATGTGTTTGCGTTGGAGCGTGCTTGTTTTGACGATCGATTCAGGTTGTTTTCTTTTACGGGATACCTTAAAAGGTATTCGCTTTGGTTGTCGGATAAAATAATCGCGTTCACTATACTTTAGTTACTACGGTTACCACTTCGAGGAGTCCAATTATCGCGACTGATTGTAATCTTTTGATTCACTGTCTTCTATGGAAGACCCGGGATCAAGGATACAGCAAAGCGGTGAAGAGTTCAGAATAAAACTGCACGTACGAAGTGTAACTATAAACTAAGCGTCTATGCTGGGAAAGAGAGGGTTTATATAAATAGAAAAATTTATCTTGGCGGGAGATGAATTTTCCATATTGGGTGTGGATGCGTTATACGGATTTCGTCGATGGTTTCTAGGCCTGACGCTAATAAAGTCGAAATTTTATAGCCTGTTAACAAGGACTGCATTTGGGCTTCTTATCTTAGAATTTTTATTACCGTTTGCGCCAAGAAGTCCACTGTTTTCTTGCACGTGCACGTGTCTATGATCTATGCGCCGTGGTGTGGGCCACGCGAGAGAGAGACAGTTCCCTCCGCACGTGCACACGCGGGTTATCTAGTCCGGGTGTTTTGAAATTTGGGCGACAACTATTTCATTTTACGATGATGTAGTTTTTGCCTAAGGATATAGATTCCAGGAAGTATAGAGAGAGATAGAATGTTCGTTGACGTGTGGAAATCGGCTTCAACTAATTGCGGCATTTTCATATTTCGGGGAAAACACATTACATTCGACTCTGCTGTGGTCTTTTTACGACCTTAACTACGAAACAATATTGAGAGGAGAAAAAGATAAAGGTAATTAGACGTCTAGTTATGTTGCACGCAACAAACCGACCAGACGGCAGAACAGCGGCAGGACCCGATGGGCTCCGAGCGGCGGCCTGGCTCCATGAGGTTATCGACCAGATAACGGCAACCGTATTCCATATCCTCCACCTCTCGGAACGCGTCCCAGCAGACGGGAGGAACAGTAGGACTATCTTGATCCCAAAGAAGGCGGGATCTATGGATTCGGCCAAATACCGCTCGATCTCGATAGCCTCGATTTTACTGCGACACTTCCACAGGGTCCTATCTACCAGACTTCTGGACCTCCCACTGCTTGATAAGAGACAGCGGGTATTTATCAATACGGACGGACTGGCAGAGAATGTGTTCGTCTTAGCCACGGTCCTAGCGGACGCAAGGTCAACGCTGAAGGAAATGCACCTGATGGCAATCGACGTGAGAGAGACATTCGATACAGTGTCGCATGAGACCATCGAAGTGGTAATGAGGAAGAAAGGACTGCCTGAGAGATTGGTCGGCTATGTAATGACAATCTGCAGAACCTCCAGTACATCCCGGGAAGTGGACCGGGTATTATCTTCGCCGATTGTCCCGGGACAGGACCTGCGGCAGGGTGCTTATCCTTCCTATTTAACCTCGAGATAGACGAGGTGCTCAGGGGCATCGTAAATGAGTGTGGATATCGACTCCAACAAGGCAACATAAACGCTCTAGCTTTTGCTGACGACTTGGTGGTAATAGCCAGTACGAAGAAGGGCCTCAAATTGGTTCTAGAAAAGGTGGAAATGAGCCTTGCCAACCATAGCCTGTCGCCGATGCCGACCAAGTGTATGGCGATGTCATTAGTTCCGTCAGGGAGGGACAAAAAATGAAAGTGGTGACAGAAACCACCTTCCATGTAGCAGGAGTAAGTATCGGACAACTGGGAGTGGAGAACACGTGGGCTCATCTAGCGGTGGGCTTTGGCCACCGCGGGCCTACAAAACCCGTGGTAGAAATCGAGGACCTCCTGAGGAATATCACCAGAGCACCCTTAAAGCCGCAGTAGAGGCTTACAATCTTGCGCACCTTTACGATCCCGAGGTTCACCGACAGGCTAGCATTCGGTAGAGTGACGCACGGAATGCTCCGACAGCTAAACCCACTAGTCAGGGGATACATCAGAACCTGGCTGTTCCTGCCAAAGGACGTACCGGTTGCGTTCATCCAATGGCCTTTGAGTCCACTATACCGGAGCTGGTTAGCAAAAGCATAGGGAACCTCAGGAGGTCGGAATTCCTACCGACAAGACTTCTACCGGACCTCGACTGGGGGAAGTACCGAATGAGGTGAAGACTGGCCAGTCTGGCAAAAGTGAAGACTAGCGACGGGGCGCGCAGACTTTACCAATCGGTGGATGGACACAAGCTCCGCGAAGTCAGGCAATCCCAGCTCTCGACGACGGAGGCCAACGACGACCCGCATCTGGACGTGCCACCTAGGGAGTACATCCAGAACATAAGTATGAGAATAAACGCCCTCCCATCGAGAATGAGAACGACCAGAGGTACGAGGAGAATGGCGGACCCGGCAATGTGCAGAGCCGCGTGCGGAGAGGAAGAGACGACAACCCACATCATCCAAAGATGCGTGCGAGCGCATAGCGGGAGAGTCCTTCGGCACGATGCGGTTGTTAATAAGGTAGCGGAATTGCTACTGAACCGGGGATACACGGTTGAACGGAAATGGAATTATGGAACCAGAGAGGGAGTAAGAATGCCGGACATCGTAGCAGCGAGGGAGGGGCGCGGCATCGTGCTCGATGTCCGGATTGTATCGAAGGGGGGGGGGGCACTTCGCTGCTAGAACTACACCGGGCAAAGGACAGAAAGTGTGCGAGAAATATCGACCTACTTCAGCTGGTGGCAGGCCGATTTGGGGTAGAAGCGGAGCGCATAGTCGTATCAACAATCACGATTACCTGGCAGGGGATATGGTGCAGGGTCTGAGAGGAGGCCCTACGGGACATGGAGATTCCGGTGTGAAGTCCATGAGAGGCCTGACAACCAGAGTGATTCAAGGCTCCCATATGAATTTCAGCAGATTCAACGGAATGACGACGGTGGCCGAGCATGAGGAGGGGCTACGGCGAACCTGACAGCAGAGCCTGGGGAGGCACGTCAGGAGTAAGGAAGGGAATGGAAAAAGGCGCGTAACTTGAAAAGGGAGGCAGCTGGAGCAATTTTTTCTCTTTGTTTTTTGCTCCTGTACCTCTTTTTCTTCAATTTTTTGTTTTTTAAATTTCCTCCCAACTTCACCGAGACTTTCGTGATTTTTTTTCCTGCCTCGCGCTTATAAAGCGACCTTTATACCTTTCTGCCATGGTCTAAACATCGGTTGTGCTCTTCTCCAGCTTTAACAGAGCAGCTACTATTGTAAAATGTTTAATATTTTGAAATATGAAACAAGGAGCTTTTTTTGCCACGATTAGAAATATTGTTTGAAATAGATATTTTTCCATTTAAAAGGACACAATTATCATTTTATATGTAAATTGAAAACCAGAAATTGAATTCACGTGCAGTTGGTAACAAGAGAGGTTTCCCATGTTAAAGCATAGGAGTACCCCTCTCACCGCCTGCCCCGCAAAAGAAGTATTGTTCTACCTTAAGAGGGAAATTTCCGACAGGTTTTCACTCTGCCATTTATTCAACTTCAACCTTTTTTTTTAATTACTTACTTTTTTTTAAATAAAAATTTACCGTAATCTGTTATAATATGAAATTACATAACTTTAGTTGGTGCCCAAACAATAGAAGTGAAAGAAACCATTAAGTGAATTAAAACAATTCATTAAATAAAACGCTTATTTTTCTAACGCTAACGACTTGATCACTGCGACTTCATGATTATAATTGCAACGCTCCTGAACATATTCGACGCGTAAAACTTCTCGTGCGATTTTCTCGAAAACGCCGAAGTACTACGCCTTACTACGTACTCACTATGTTGTTCTACTGAACTACTAAAAGTGTACAAAGTTTGAAGAAAATTCACGATCCGAACGTCGTATCCTCCCCTTGTAAGAGGATATGCGAGGAACTGTGTTGTTATTAGGAGTTGACTAGGTGCGTGAATGTCTATGAGGGGTTCTATTTTATTATTAATTGCACGTTAGATATTCATTGTGATCTTTGATGTTTTTACCGTATAAGTACTATAATCAATAAATGAATACGGGTAATCGAAGATGATTGTTTAGCATTGATTTGATCGTGTTAATCTTGGCGTGCGCTTGAAAGTAAGCGTTTTTAAATTTTGCGGCTATATCGTACATATCGTTCTAATAGAACTGTTGGGTTTATTGAACATAATATTTTCTTTATTTGAGAATAATGATGCGATAGAATACAACATGCCAAGCGCGATGTGCAATGACGAAAGAGTTAAAAAGGCGGTTATAACTATATGTAAATACGAAGATGAGAAGCAACTGTAGAAAAAACTGGATCTATGTCCAAATACAGTGCTGTACTATCAAACGGTCTCGGTAGAACTCGGAACTATCTGTCACGGCTGAATTTAACTATGTTAAATCCAACAAGATCTGAATATAATTTCAACCCTTCAGTTCCTAATTGACACTGACCTTCAGTTAAAAAGATCACTTTGTTTCACATAAATCATACAGTCTTTCATACGGTTTATTAACTAAGCATGAAATTTTGTACTTCCATTTAATTTATAGCAATCGATAAATATCAGCTTCCTTATAAGGGATTTGATTAATATATTTCTAATTTAACTCTTTCCAGCTTCTATTTAATAGTTCTTTGAATTTTCATATACAGGTTTGATCTCAGGCTGATCATTGCACCGGCGGTTATATTATATTCGTCAAAAATTGTCTGTGGCGGGGCAGTTGAAATTACCTGTCTGACGGAAATTAATGTTTCTATAAATTTGGACCAGATCAAATTAATATGGGCCATATATTCCGGAATCAGCACTATTTTGTCTCATTACTCGGACGCCGCAGAAAGTGTATATCAAACAGATGTAGATAGCCCATTTTCGACACCAGTTCTACTATCGCCACAAGTCACCCACAATACTATGGTGTCGAAGGAAGACGAATCAGACCATGTTGCAGACAGTGGAATTAATTTCGAATCGTCAAGTATTAGCTACACCGCTGCAGTAAGTACACATGTCATATGTCTTACAATCATATTGGTGTATGTAGTGTATTTGACAGTATATCTGTCTACCATCTCCCACTTAACCATATATTAATAGTACGATATGTAATAATATTATATAAATGTTAGTAAATAACTAGCAAAATATCGTGGCTTCAGTGCTTTATACACTTGCTTTTCGTATAACTAAGCGAATTATACTGCCACTCATGCAACTACTTCACGGTCGCTATCAGTATCTGTAACTACTAGTGAGTATATGGCTATCTGTAATTATATAGGGTAAATAACGTGAAACAGAACACTTGAATATCTCTATTGGGTTTAAAAGAAAAGAAGTATGTACATGTGAATACTTGAATGGTTTGGTAGGGTGCACATGGATATTATAATGCATTTTTAAACTTAATTTTTATTCTTTTTTTTCAAAATTTTTTTAATGGCATGACATAATTTTGCCACTTGCATCTTGTAACTAGTATCTAAATTAATTTAGTTATATAACATAGTATTATATTCAAATGACCTTTGAATAAGTAATAACTTAACGTACAATAATTTTAGCTTCATATTATGCTAAATGTCCGAAATTACTCCCTTCCGCTGTGACACATTTGTTCCATCGTGTAGTAAGAGATTCTACTACGCCGTCGTTGATTTCTAAAGGAATTGATGCGCAAGCCCTGGTGGTGCTTTCTCGTGTGTTATCTGCAGTGGTTAGTCGTTCATGATAGATGTTATTTTTCAGTTTTACTTACAGATAGAAATTTATGAGTGTGTGACACGGTAATCGGGCTTCCCATAACACGAGTTTGTTATATCCAATCCAACGATTTTCGAGCGATTGGATTAAACGTAACGGACTAATGACCTTGAAAAAAAAAACCCAAAAAAAAAAATGAAATAAAAAAAATAATATCATATTCATATGGGTCTTTCAAAGCATATAACCATTCAAATATCAATATTGTAATGGAGTAGCACACTCGCTCTCCCCACTCCGGCGACACGACAATTATCTCAAGGCATCGAGCTTTCGTGTGAAATTTGTGCCAAATTCACAATTTTGTGGAATGTCAACGACCTCGAAAAAAGCTTATCAAACGAAGAGATAATAAAACACCTCGGCAATCACTTCGGTGAGCTGGTTCGCACAGTACTACAGATCGGCACGGTGAAAACGGAAGATGAGCTCCTCAAATTATTAGAGGGTCTCGGTGGAGTGGATCTACCGAACGTGCAAATGAGGCGAGATAAGGTGAACTCCGGCGAAAATGCGGGTTACCCATCAAATAACTAAAAATATGGAGACCATCGGGGACATTGGTGGAAGGGACAGGAACAACAAGGCGAAACACCTCCCAGATGGCCGCAGCATCCCAATAGAGACGAGTATCGAGCGAACCAAAATTGGGGAATTCCTCTGTGGCAAAAACGATAAAACACACCATCAGGGACCACGGCAGGATCAGCACCCAACAATAATAACTCGACAGAACAAGTGGACGGCGAACCACAAGAACGCGAGGAATACCAACCAAATGTGGAACCAGAAAAAAGACAGAATCATGGAAACGAGTAGATGTTGCGCCCGAAATTTGGACCTTCGAGAGAGGGGAATTCCCACGAGGTGCAACGAAAGAAGAACTGATCTAGTAAGCACTACAAGGGATGGAAGAGCGGAAGAAAAGAAATGCCAAAAATAAAGAACGAAGAAAAAGAAACAAGAATAAAAAGGAAGTGGTGACAGCAGAGGCAAGGAAGTAATGATCTGATAGGTAGATGGGTACGTGCTTTTGTGGACCAACAGAAATCAAAACTACAAGACATGAGTAACCGAATACTAGAATCAACTGATGAATATCGCCAAAATACCCCTATGGAAGAAAAGGGGACCAAACGAAGCGAAAACGAAAAAAATCTAAACAGACCTGCGATTGAGCTATCAAGTCAATTAGCAGAAGAGGTGCTCATCAACAATGGCAGTGACAATCCTTGCAAATTTGAAGAATGGCTGATCAAATTAGAATCAGATGTGCCGAGCGGTACGATCCAAGCAACTGTTGGGAGTAATGGTCAAGAGACAGCACAAATGGGAGGGGGACCGAGGCTAAAACAGGTCGATAAAAAAAGGCAAGGATCACAGTTTTCCAAGCATCAATATTTTAATACAGAAAAAAATACAGAGAATTTTCCTTCGCCTCGTTCAGCAGCAGAAAACTCGCGGGGGGGGGGGCAATGTATCGGAGCAGCTCCGCTCCGGCGACACAACGATGCTGCGAGGACTCTCTGGTTCACCCGGTGCTACACAGATGGACGCCGGCATTCTCGTAAGCAGTGACCAGTATAGAGATGTACAAGTTGGCGGCGAAATTATCACAGGGCAGCAAGTTTTTGTGCGAGTTTTGTGCAAAATTCCAATCTCGAATACTATAGAGAAAAGGAATGTGTAAACAGCTGGTACATTGGCATCCCCAAAGAGACCGAGGGTGGCCATAGCGGAACAAGAACTCTTCCTGGAGGGTCAGGGAAATTTGGTATCGCCGGTCAACGGGAGGAGAACGAGGCTTGCACCCAGCGGTAATTCAGCGAGACCCAAAAGGGGTACTGAAGGAACGGAGCAGCAGAATTCTCAACGGTAGGAGAACGACACAACCTAGATCGGCGCACAGGAGACAACGAGGATGCCGATTTACGAGGAACGGCGCACCAACGAGGAGAGGATCGACGCGAGCGAGTATGACGTCACGGGGACTAGAGGAAAGACTCGATGGAAAATCGTGCATAATTTCACACTAGATAACGATCCCACACTACACTATCGACTGTAACACTCTCAAAAACCTACAGGAATAAAAACGCTGATCAATTTACACCCTTACAGATTCACGAATTTTAATCTCTCTTCGAGTCCCGAACCTCAAAATGAATGAAATAAACCCTCACGTTTCAAGATGTACATTGATATCTACATATTTCGTTTTTGACCCAACAGAGATATTCAAGTATTTTGTTTCTTGTGACTTACCTTACGTGTAAATATTCCTCACGAGGCAGAGTATGGGAGCCGAAATACGGGTCAGAGCCCAAACTGTTTGATGATATAGCCTTAGTCCTCGGGTATCTCCCAATGAAACCATACATCCTAAAACCCCCAGGAGAAACCATCTAATGCAGATGTACGAAAAGAGTTTGTACTATCAGAGTTGTTGAGGTATATGTATTCACGTAATGCTAGAGAAGTGCGTAAGTGTAGAAGAGTGTGTGTACGGATGACAGCGTAGAAGTGTGATGAAAAGAGGGAGAAGGCTGGACGATTTATATAGAGTATGTTACAGCGAAACATACCAAGGAATGAAAATTCAACAGTTGTCCCATTGGAAATTCTAGTCAATTGTGGGACGGTCACGATTTTCCTTAACGTCATGACAAGAACAACGATGGAAGCTACATCGGTAATATATGCATACAGTGCATGTCATACATTTAAACTCATTGTCATTTTGATACTGGTTTATCATACAAGATGCTATCTAATTGGCTTTGTGTCGAGAATTATAAATCGGAGCAACTTAAATTGTACCAAAAAAGAAGAAATGATAATATGCAACCTAGCTCGTTCCTTCACCAATAAAAAAACGGCCGATAAAAAAAAATACGTGTCGCTCAGTTTTCGATACTGTACCACATACCAAAGTGTTAACAAAATCGGAGGGGAACGTGATGTTCCTGTTAGATTTGTTTCTAACTTCAGAATTCATTTACGGGACAGCAATAGTAATTAATAACTTGTATACTTATTACATACTTATTGTATACAACAATAATTAAAGCCAACGCTAAATCATACGTGCTTATATTATTCTTAGCTTTCAAATAAAAATATGCACCATTAGATACAAATTCAGGAATGCTGGAAAACGAATATACAAAACTATTAAAAACTAGTTTCGGTCAATCAGTCATTACATTCACATAAAAATAATAATATTTTTCGGGTCCTTTGGAATATTTGACGTGCTTGGTAAGATTTTTAGACTGGATTGGGTCATTGCTTTGGTGGAAAAAATATTAATATTCCCTTAAACACTTTCATGAATTTTATAGAAGACTTGAATAAATAAAATATTTACATGCACACGCGCCATTGTAATAAAACCTATTAAAATATAAATAATCTGCAGTTATTATTCGGTTTAAATGATTCTTAATTACCTTCATTGACTGAAGATATTTTAGCGTATGTCTAAATTAAATACTTGAAACTATCACGAATGATTATATTATCCCAATTACTACACATTATAATTTATTTAGTAATACGTCCATGAAAATTTTAGTCAATATTTTTGAAAATCGTCTCAACGTGTATTAGAAATGGTTAACGTCAGCATTATACTAACAAAAATAATCAGAAGTAAAGTTTATTTATATTCTAAAGATCAGTGGCATTGATGTTTTCATTTAATTAAATTTCTTTCATCTTCGTCCTTCGTACTCGAATAGATAGTACAGGTGACAGAAGCGGATAGTTTTATCTTCACACTATAAAATTTAATGTTTTTCATGGTTATCGGTTCAACGCTCTGCGGTAAGCAGTGTTTACTACTCTTGAGGATGCTTACGTAATAAAACTTTGCAATATATTCATTTTTTTAAATTCTTAAATGAGAGTTAAAAACTGAATATTGGGACTGAAGTATTGTTGAAGCGTGCTCGGTATACAAAAATATAATGAAACAAACCACCTTAAAGTCGGTTAGATTCTTTTCCAAATCGTAAATCTGATTTAAATTGACAAGTATTTAGATAATGAATTTAGTTAAACTTTGTAATAGTATAAAAGTACTATCGTCAGTATTTATGCTCGTATTGGTTTTAGGGCTTGAGTAAGGGGACCGGAAATAAAGACAAATATTCCGAACCTCCGTTTCTTGAAGTGATGTTGATCGAACCGAATTTTTATATCTCTCAACTAAATGGAACTGAAAAAATGCAGGTCAGAAATTACTGCCAAAATGATATTTTTATATAAACCGTTCAATAAAATTATTATATATATGTGCAAATTTTGGATAAATGTTTTTAGATATCTTGCTTTGATCTCACTGTATCGTTTGGAGTTATAAAACAAAGTGATTCATCGCCAATTGCAAAATCAGTTGAATGTAAACTCATTGAATCTAAAAATGGTACTCCACATCCAGAAACGGGAATACCTCCATCATTTATAATTCTGAAGTGGGAAAAAAGTGATAGTACGAACATGCGGTTATCTGTGGACATGGATCGGCCAACGAAAGTCAATTATTCACTATCAGTATTTAAGTACATCGATCGTATCATAAAACAGGTATGAATTTAATTAATATAACGGTGGCCTCAATGTTGGCCATGTAGTTTTGCCAGGTAGTATTTTTTTGTAATTCTCCATAATCGGCCCAATTCAAAGAGAGTAGGACAACCGTAGTATGTCGAAATTCGACCGATTACGGTTCATGGTTATGTGACTTTATATAATATTTGGTAATTTGCGTCTACGAGCTCACTTCAAATTGTGGCTTTACTCAAAAGTTTTATTTTGAGTTGGGTTTAAACAAATCTTACTATTTTCAGATATCAACTTGTTTTATTTATCATGGCGATCGGCGGGATTCCGCTAACTCGGGATTACATCAAACAAAAATTCCTCCAACCTGTGCCACACTACCAAATCTCAACAAAAAAAGGCAAAGTACAAAATTTGATTTACCCGAACTGAGTTTCGAAACTAAACAACTCGTGCTATCGCTGAATACTACTTCCGAAACCAATATATTAATCAGCGTAACAAAATTATCGGGAAATGCAAGGACCTGTAAAACGGACAAAGTTCTTGGAAATGTGACATTAAATTCGTTCATAATATCTGAGCAGCGTGACAACGAAATTAATGTATTCTTATACCCAACGTGCTGTGATATAAGAGTAAACGTTTTCTGGGAAACATGGCAAGATTCATACACTGATCCACAAGTAATAATTCAAGCAGTATGTGGTAATGCACATTGTGCATTCGGACCTCATCAAATGAAAATCGTAGAAAACATGATACAGGAATATCGCACTTTCATGGATTATACAAATATTTACGAACCCATGGAAGTAGATGGGAATGACCGAAGTACCTCGAAAACAGAACAACATTATAAAGATGACTTAAAGGCTGGTGCTTTCCAGTTTGTAGTCGGAGACGTGGATGAACTACCCTCGCCATACCAGGTTTGTTCCGATATGGTAATCGTCAATCTGCGCACTTAAAGTATGGATGAATTTTATTTTATCGCAGGTAACCTTTTCGGTCTACCCTGAAAAAGCAATGGTTTGGAAATATCCACAACCAAGAATTATTACGGGACTTACAGTGACACCTATACCGTTCGAAGTGAGTATTTACTTTTAATAGAAAATAGTATTGTACCTATTCACTTGCGTTATTATTAGTTTGTTATTACCTTCCTGTGACAAATCAGCCTTCCATTCTTTAAATTTGTATGCTTATTTGTCTAAGCTCATATTTTTTCAAAAAAACTATATTTCTTGCAAAGTACTTATTTTTTACTAGTTTCATCCAAATTCGAAGAGTAGCACATTCCTGAGAAGTAAAAGGAACAGTGTTCTGTTTACGATAAATTTGTATCTTTAATTTCTTTCCAATTCCGATAAGCTTTTACAAAAAGGTTGATATAATTTGAAAAATATGTATTGAATCGTTAACACGACAATCAACAACTTTATTACGGGTAATAGGTAGTATTAGAGAACATAATTGACCATAAAATTATTTACTGTTGACCATTCCGACAGTCCTTTGATTAGTTTGGTTAAATAATTGGTCGTGGCAGGTTTGATGTTAATATACAAAAAGTTGATTACGTTCTTCAACGATAGAAAATTGTCTGATCGTATATCAATCTAAAAAAATAACAAAATATCATTTCTTTTGGTCATGACATAAGTGCTGGAAGGAAAACTTAATTTCTTATACGTCAATGTGAGTTTAACTACGCTCCAGATCTTTGCCATCTAATTATTGCCATGTTGAAACAAACTACTTTTTTCATTATATAAGAATAGGCTTGTTTACTTTTTGAAGTTCTTAAAGAATTATCAGTGGCGCGAGTAGCTTGCAAGCATGACTGGAGAAAACACTATTGATTTAGAGTAGCACGAAGAAAATTAAATGATTGAAAAAACTTTGTCCAGAATAGACGATACGTAAGAGATCCTAACTGAAGCGATATTTTTTATAGATAACTGACAATATTGATCTTGAGATTGATACGATATCATGTTCCTTGGAATACTGGAGTGATAGTCATCGGGAATATCGACGTTATATCGAATTTAACTTGACGGAAACGGAAAGCTATCGGCCGGAATTACCGACAATGTTTCCGACAAAAGCAGTAGCTTCTATATGGAGGGTGGCTCTATCTGTCAAGAGCAATCCGCAACCAACTTCCATAATGATATCCCCTCAAGTTCTTGCTGGATGTTTGCGGATTGACTCATACTTTAATGCCGACATAATTCCGAATCTACAACTCACAGTAAGCACCGGAACAATACATGTATCCATGGTGGCTCCTTTAAAATCATCAGGCTATAACAAACTACCTCACCCATTGGGTACGTTTCGGTTGAGTAGCATCATTCCGGAGATGCAATGTGTTGCGCAATTGGAACACACATCAACTTCAATCGTGTTTAACAAATGGCCCAGTGGTCAAGTGTTAATGGACGTTGGTGGCAAACTAAACATTAAACTTCTAGATTACGGCTTACTGCATATGCAAAGTGTCATAGAGCAGTTGGAATCATCCATACAAGTTTTGGTATCGAACGAAACAAGAATCTTAATTGAATGTAATCCATTTTCGGTTAAATTTGGACCATCCATCGCGCATACACTTGCCGTTTCAACTAATTTGTGGCTTACGTCAACTGGGGATCAAAATACATGTCCTGTGATATTGACTCAAATAGTTGTTGCTAATGATAGCAATATGACAATTTGTTTTGGACAAAGTGGTTCAACGGATAATGTCGTATTGAATAGCCGTGAATGTCACTTCTATCATTGGCGCCATGCGAACAATAAGATGCTTCACATAGCAATTGAAAACAGTGGTTGGAGTTGGAGCCAGCCATTTTGCGTAAAGAAAAATGGAAAGCAGCAAGTGATATTTAGAAACTTGTCAATGCATCTATTTATTTATGCTACAGTTTCTACACTTTCTGCGACGCAAAAACTGATCACCTTTTCCGGTTCGTTGATTTTGGCAAACCGATTAATAGAATGTTTTGAGATGAAACTTGTTAAGTATCAATCGGAGTCAAAAAATAGACATAATGTTGCGGACCAGCATCATTTGATTAATGGCAACGACCACCTACCATCGATAGTGCTGGACTCTAGCGTAAATACGGCAATGCGGTTGCGTTTCGCATCACCATCAGGTTTATCATGGACGGGGGACATACCACTGAGAACAAATTCGAAGTGGGGGCAACCATGGCTTGTTAAAGGTGAGCCAATTTTCGACATAATTTTGTTATGATTCCAGGAATGTACGCGGATATAGAACAATATCATTTACAATTGCAATTTACGGATAGCATGTTATTAATCAATGGCATCACTCATAATATATTTCTGTTTGAAATTAATCAATTTTTATTGTATTATAAAGTGTCGGTTCTACTCCCACTGTACTTTCTATCGACATTTGTGAAATTATTTTGGTACTAAGTGAACAAATTCATCCCAAGTTTTAGCTCTTAAGTTCTCACATACTTCTGCGCGCATTGAAAACCAAGTACAATAAACAAATTATTATAAAGATTATATGGTGATAAAAATTAAATTGTTGAGTTCACATTTTTTTATTAACTTTTCAACTATAATAAAAAAAATAAAAACGATGTTAATATTAATATTATTTTGTACGGGTAAACATGAGCTTTGTCGACATTATAACGTCACCCAACAATTATTCAAATTGAAGACATAAAAAAGAACCTATTAAAGTTGAACAACCCATGCAGAAATTCTAACAGGGATACCCAACTACTGATCACATCCTGATCAGGATATGGCAGGGATGCCCTAAAACCAGTATCTCTACAGGAATCCAGATGGTTTCCACATCGGAAGAAATTTGCGTCGGTGACGAGATT
>JAPYZT010000062.1:0-69056 GCA_030522965.1 Tryphoninae sp. A BG-2022a | reverse complement strand
TATTTTGTTTTTGTATTTTGTTTTTGTTTTTTGTTTTTCTATTTTTGTATTTTGTTTTTGTATTTTGTTGTTATATTTTTGTATTTTGTTTTAATACGGTTTGCGACGTATAAGCAAATTTTATTGGATATTGTTGAAGAAGAAGAGAGTTGAGATTCGATGGTCGCATTTCATCGAATTTTTTTGTATTTCTACGAGGAAATCCACCGGTACAATAGAGCTTGATTCGTCGCGATAATCGTCATTCGAGAGCCGTTGCAGCCCCCCCTGGTGGCCTGTGTTGTAACAGCAAGGTACCGCGCGTAATACAAGTGACAATTGACCCATTTCGACATTGTTAAGACTCTCGGGCTACCACGAGGGATCGACCGAAGCCAAAAGCTCTTCGGAACGAGAAATCGTGGAACGGTTTATAACCGGATAGTCCGTGTTCGTAAAACAAAAAACAAAATACAAAAGACAAAGACAAACAAAGGAAAACAGAAAAATTCCGAACCGAGGCAAATCCGCTACGAATTTTTGGCGTTTCGCTCTCGCTCGTCTCTCCCGCGAGGAATTTTTACATGTTTATCCAAACCTGGATGCATCGAGGAACAAAGAGAAACACAATTTTCGAAAAATATTGATTTTCGTACAATTTGCCTTTCAAAGCAGTATCGATAAAGTTTTTAAAAATGAGAAAAACTAAATTGTCCCAAGCAAACGTGGTTTCAGTATTTTTAATCAACGACAAATTTCAAAGGGCCATTTTTCCTCACGACTCGTTGAAATTATTTTTTTTATGTACTGCAAATAGTAAAAAAAAAAAAAAAAAGACGGAAATCTGAATTATTTTTGTATTTTTTTTTTGCCTTTTAAATATTTTTAATCAACGACAAATTTCAAAAGTCTGTTTGCCTCACGACTTGTTGAAATTAATTTTTTTTATGGACGGTTAATAGTAAAAAAGAAAAAGAGGAAAATCTGAATTATTTTAATTTTTCTTTTTTTGCCGTTTAAATATTTTTAATTAATTAAAAAATTTAAATATCCATTTGCCTGGCGACTCGTTGAAATTAATTTTTTTTTTGTATACAGAAGATAGCAAAAGAAAGTGGAAAATATAAATTTCTTATTTTTCATTTTTATTGTCTTTTGATTATTTGTAATCAACGGCAAATTTTAAAAGTCGATTTGCCTCGCGACTCACTGAAATTAATTTTGTTATGGACGGAAAATAGTAAAAAAAAAAGAAGAAAATCTGAATTATTTTTGTATTTTTTTTTGCCTTTTAAATATTTTTAATTAATTAAAAATTTTAAAGATCCACTTGCCTCGCGACTCGATCAAATTAATTTTGTATACAGAATAAAGCAAACAAAAAATGGAAAATATAAATTTCTTATTTTTCATTTTTATTATCTTTTGATTATTTTAAATTAACGACAAATTTCAAAACTCTGTTCGCCTCGCGTCTCATTGAAATTAATTTTTGATATGTACGATAGTAAAAAAAGAGGAAAATCTAAATTATTTTTGTATTTTTTTGCCTTTTAAATATTTTTAATTAATTAAAAATTTTGAAGATCCATTTGCCTCACGACTTGTTGAAATAAATATTTTTTGTATACAACAGAGAGTAAAAAAAATGGAAAATATAAATTGTTTATCTTTTATTTTTATTGCCTTTTGATTATTTTTAATCAACGACAAATTTCAAACCTCTATTTGCTTCTCGACTCATTGAAATTAATTTTTGATATGTACGATAGTAAAAAAAGAGGAAAATCTGAATTATTTTTGTATTTTTTTTGCCTTTTAAATATTTTTAATTAATTAAAAATTTTGAAGACCCATTTGCCTCGCGACTCGTTCAAATTAATTTTCTATACAGAATAAAGTAAACAAAAAATGGAAAATATAAATTTTTTATTTTTTATTTTTATTGCCTTTTGATTATTTTAAATCAACGACAAATTTCAAACCTCTATTTGCCTCTCGACTCATTGAAATTAATTTTTGATTTGTACGATACATAGTAAAAAAAAAGAAAAAAATCTGATTTTTTTTTTTTTTTTTAAATTTTTTATTTATTTACTTTGGTTTTTTTTTAACAGCACCGAAATTCCCTTGGCGGTGGGAAACTCGACGAGTCTACAGTTGGCACTGTGGGCACCGCAAGGCAACGGGCTCGTCTACGTCAGCCAGAACAACATATATTACCGTCCAGTGGCGGAAATAAACGATGATTACCAAATCACGACAACCGGAGTATTCGGAACTATTTACAACGGTGTACCGGACTGGGTTTACGAGGGTTAGTGTTGGGACAAATAACGTGCGTACAGGGCGCAATCGGATTTTCGCTTATCGCGTCCCAAGAATAATTTGGGAAACCGTGATAACGAACAAAAAAAAAATGAAAAGCCTCGACGAGGTAGAATTAATGATGATCTTTATGGGGGAGAAATAAAAAACGACCGGTGGACAAAACTCGAATGAACTCGTCGCCAGCACATTTGTAATTCTGATGAAAAGATAAAAATAACGTTCATCAATTTGCTCGGTCGTAACTGTGATTAAATAATGGTACGAAAATTATAGAACTTTTATAATCGGTCGAATATAAATTTAGGAATTTGGGTATTCAATTTTGTTTATAATTAATTAAAGGAAATTCGAAATTGCAAATGTGGTGGAAGTTCTAAAAAGGATTTAGGAAAACAAAGTTTGTGGTGTCAAAAAAAACGTTTGATTTGTTTTATTGGACAAGTATAATATTCTGCTAAATTATAGAGGAATGAATACTGGTACTTGTCGTTGACGATTTTAGAAAAATTGATTTTTTGAAAGATTTATTAGAATGATTTACAATGTTTGAGTGAATACTTTTCTGTTCGTAAGGAAAAATCTACAGCAGATAATATTATAATAGTTCACTGTGCAAAATTTCATTCATCTCTGATCGATGATTTTGAAATTATTTGTCAGGTATTAGGAAAGTATACTTTCCCAAAAATTCCATTATTTCTTAATATTATAAAACACAGAATATTTTTGAAAGGCTGAAAAGAAACATAGTTTTAAAAAGTTGATTTATTAACTTTTATTATGAAAATCTATTAAAATTTAATAAAGAATCCTTTCCCAAAAATTCCATTATTTCTTAATATTACAAAACATCAAATTTTCACAGAATATTTTTGAAAAACTGGAAAGAAACCGTTTTAAAAAGTTGATTTATAAACGTTTATTATTAAAATTGATTAAAATTTAACAAAGAATACTTTCCCAAAAAAGTTCCATTATTTCTTAATATTATAAACAACAAAATTGTCATAAAATATTTTTGAAAGTCTGAAATGAAACATAATTTTAAAAAGTTAATTTATTAACTTTTATTATTAAAATTTAATAAACAATTCTTTCCCAAAAATTCCATTATTTCTTAACATTATAAACCACAAAATTGTCACAGAATATTTTTGAAAATCTGAAAAAAAAAAACATATTTTTAAAAACTTGATTTATTAATAATTCTACAAAATATACATAAGCCCTTATTTACTTATATATAACCCTTATACATATTTGCAGAGGAGGTATTGAGTTCCAACAAGGCGATGTGGTTTTCACCGAACGGCAAGAAACTTGCATTCGCTTACTTCGACGACTCTCAGATACAAGTAATGAACATACCATTCTATGGCTATCCTGGAAGCTTGTCGTTTCAATACACATCGACCATACCAATATATTACCCCAAGGTAAATGACTTTCGTCCCTATCTCGCACCAACAAATTCCAAACAAAAAAAAAATTGTCTAACAGAAAAAAAACTCACTTATGCTTTCATCCCATTCAGCCTGGCACGATAAACCCAAATGTAAAATTATACTACGTCGATCTCGAGGCCGCGACACGAGCCAACGTGACGCTTCACGAGATCAAACATCCACCGGAACTTTCACACTCGGAGAGAATTCTCGCCTCGGTTTCATTTCCAACGGACGATCTCGTCGCTTCAACCTGGAAGAATCGAGTTCAAAGTAAGGCCTACTTCAGTTTCTACAACGTGGAAACCTCCATCGATACAACGGTAAGAAATTAATTCGTCCAATCACGAATTATAACTTATCCTTGTTTATCTTCAATTCTTTAATACAAACTTTTATTTCATAATTTTCTATTTCCCAATCGACAGGCTTACTCGTACGGAGAGTCACACGGCTGGGTCGAACAATTCGAAGCGCCTCATTTCGCCAAAGACGGCACGGCTTTTCTCCTGATCCTTCCCCAGAAACAAGAAGACGATACGGATTGGAGACAATTGGTTCTCATCAGTAACACGACCAGCGAAAAGTCTGTCGTCACGCCACTGACCTCCGGCAAATTCGTCGTTACGGACGTAGTTTCATGGGACGAGGTCAATGATCAAATGTAAGAAAAGTTCCAGACGACTTCTACACGATGGAAAAGTTCTCGTTACGTCATTTCGCTTTGTACGAATCGTTGGAACGACCGAGGGAAAACGAAGCGCGTCGTCTGAATTTTTGTTCCAGTGTATGTTAAGATTTTGTTTAAAATTTCTGTTTTCTTTTTTTAATGTAGTTATTATCTAGCGACGACGGAGAACGATTCGGGTCAACAACATTTGTATCGTGTCTCGACGCTGGATCCTGATCGTAAATCAGAATGTCTGAGCTGCAACGAGATGCGAGAGACCGACGGCACGTACTGCTTGTACAACACTGCCACCTTCTCAACTGAGAACGGTCATTACATATTGACCTGCGCTGGTCCTGGTGTACCCGTCATCTCTATTTACAGCAGCAAGGTGAGTCGACGTTCGTTCGACAACGTGGTAGTCGCTTAAATTCAAACGTTGGATAAATTGTTCTTGAGGATTTTGACCATCTTCGCGAAGAGTTTCGCCAACGTTTCCAAACCCAAGCGAATCTCAAAACGTGCACGTTCCACTGTAAGAGGAAATAAAAAATAGGGAAGTTCCACTCTGTCTTGAAGGAAAGTTTGCCAATGGGAAAAAAAAAACGTTTCGAGGAAATTCCGTGCACGTTTGTATTCACAGTATTTTAGATTACTGCTGAAAGCTTACGGTTTGTTTTTCGTAGCTCTTCTCTAGTGAATTACATTTCCTATCGTGTATTACACTGTTTTTATTTTATTTTATTTTCTGTTTTATTACAACAGAACGCCAGTAAAGTTTATACATGGGAGAGCAACGAATCCGTGGCAGAGCGAATGGCGAAGAAGTCACAGCCTTCCATCAAGAGACTAGCAGTTCCGATACCAGGTGGATTCGAGGCTCAAGTGCGATTGATTATACCACCGGGAGCTGACTTGAGTGGAGCAACGAAATATCCAATGTTGCTCTATGTGTATGTACTTCTCTCATAGTTACACTTTTCTCCCGACCCTCGTTCCTAACTATCTTCAAATTTAATCAGAAATCGATACTTCTAATTCACGAATAATTATCTCATTAATTCCTACCTCTAGTTCCCAGAATGTAACGTTGTAACTATGATGAAGTCTCACAGACACGTTGCTCAATTTTCAATAAATCGTTGCTTTTTGCTTTAAGGGTTATTAATTATAAATTCGATGTTGTAACAAGATAGAGCAACTCGAGACACGGGTCATGTATCAAAAGCAACCGGCGAGCCTAATGAATTGAAATACCGCATCTCTCGGTTAGTTTCGCCATTGTAATATATGTATATCGTCGATCCCTTCAGATACGGTGGTCCAGATACGTACCAAGTTACCGAAAAGTTCAACGTCGACTGGGGAACTTATCTGGTTACCCACAAGAACATTATTTATGCGGCGATAGATGGACGGGGCTCTGGCCTGAAGGGAAACGCTATGCTCTTCGCCGGCTTTAGAAACTTGGGCACCGTGGAAATTTTCGATCAGATCAGCGTAACGAGGTGAATATTATTATTATTATTGTTATTATTATCGTCATAATTATTATTCCACGAAACTAACGTAACAATTCTCATTCTATCTCAAGCTCGTTGAATTGTTTATGACAAAAGCCGGCTAATAAATTTTCCTCTCATAGAGATAAATATATACAACGGTACAGGAATGAACCCGGCGTACCAAGAGTATTATAGGTCACAGGACCGGGCACGATACAATATAGCGTTTCAAAGTTATATTTGTGCTGCGGTTACGAAAGTGCGCGTGTCCAGAATTCGGCAACGCTGCAGAGAGGACACGGAAACTCCGACGATTCTACGATCTCTTGGCCCACTTCCAATTCTTCAATACCCATACCTTTTTTTTGTCTTCTTTTTCGTCGAATATTTCTTTTTTATTCTTATTTTCATTTTTCTTCTCTTTTTTTCATTTGTTACCTCACCGCAACGCGACTAGCCAGTGAAACAGCCATCTGCAAGACTGGTGGTAAAATCTGGTCGCAATAGCTTCGTTCTGTTATTTATAAAGAAGTGCGGGGAATTGAATCGAATCCGATATTGAAACCTTGAAATATAAAAAAGTAGTCAGCTTCGAATATAAAATAGAAAGTAAATTCATTGATCCGTTTGTCGTTATTCCATAATGTGATTCGTTGTTTGATTGTTAGAGAATGTAAATGCGTTTATAATGGGATTTTAACACCCGGGCCTGTTTTTAGTTATGGAGTAATTGATCTGACTTCGTTAATTACAAAATTGGAGAACTGAGAAGATGGAATTTTACATCGTAAATAGTGGAAATGTTGAGGAATTTATCACATCGTAGACTTGGGGAATTTATCACATCGTTGATTATTTCAGGCATTTGCAAGACAACTTTCCATTCATAGACAGAGATAGAACAGCGATATGGGGTTGGAGTTATGGAGGCTATGCGGCTGGTATGAGTTTAGCGATGGATCATGACAGCGTATTCAAATGTGGAATGTCCGTTGCACCGGTCACCGACTGGGCTCTCTATGGTACGAACATTTCGTTCGATAAACATCTTTATGATGCTTTTAAACGTAATTTCTCTCGATCTTCTCGCTTCATTGATTGTACAATGTTGTGTCCAACGAATAGATTCCATTTACACGGAACGCTTTATGGGTCTGCCAAATGTCGCAGACAATCTCGTCGGTTACGAGCAGGCCCAGCTGGTGAATAAAGTTGATAACATCAAGCCCAACAGCTATTATCTCATACATGGGACTCTGGATGACAATGTCCATTATCAACAGTCACTGATGCTAGCGAAAGTTCTCGAACGCAAGGACATACTCTTCAGGCAGCAGGTAACTTATATCTGTCTTAGGAATGTTGTTAAAATATCTCCCAGCATCGTTTCTTCCTGTGAACATTTGATTCCAATTTATAATAATCAGTTGCAATCAATTTGTCAATTTTTCGCAATTTAATCAAGAAGTAATTTACTGTAGGTTTATTTTCAATCTTTCGACATCAATTGTACTAGTGCAAATTGATTTAGGTTGAACTAACAATGAATTGCGCTTTAACAACTATCATTTCAGACCTACACGGATGAGGATCATGGAATCAGTCAATCACGCTCGCACTTGTACCACTCGTTAGAAAATTTTCTGGACGGTTGTTTCGCCCACTGATGGCCTATAAACGCCCCTATTTACTGGACGTTTCAGCAACGAGTCAATCAGCACACACTATATTATTACGACAATTGTTAGTACAGTATGTCAAGTGCCACGCGTCTGACTTTCAACTGATTGTAAATATCCATTAAGCCTGTACATAGTTTATGTACGATATTGTAATTAGATTATTTCTGTACATAGTTATTACATCGATTTTACGGACCTGTGTGTGGTCGTATTACTTTCCGCTGTATACACGACACTCAAAACTTTTTTTTCTCGATATGAAAACAACATAATATAATAATCCGTAATCACTCGAGATAACGATAAAAACTTTAATTGCAACAATGAGGAATTTGCATGTATAAATACGTACTTACTGGCTCATTAACGAAAATGGCCCTATGTAACGATTCTGTTTTTATTTTATCTTTTTGTTTGCAAATATTTCACCTACGACGCTGACCCTTTTCTTAAAACTAGCATTTATATATTTGTTCCTGCGTTCTGACATCTATCAGCAAAATAAAATCCTACTTTCGTATATTGGTGATATTATTTCGATTAGGGGTTAGCCGGTCGGTTAATCTATCAGTAAGTCGGGAAAGGAGAAGTAATCAAGCAAGACAATAACTTAAGTACGTACAATGGACGATCGAAAGTTTATCGGCATCATATTTATTTTTGGTCGATAACAATGGAATAATTATAACTGCGAGATCATATACAGAATGTAATCATAAAAGTACTTTTATAGAAAAAAGAAAATACCAGTTACGAATTTTCCGTTTCTTTGAATCTGAAATCATACAAATTTGTATTTAATATTTTATGATCGTTATTTAACTGCAACAACGTGGAAAAGATGAGAAAAGTTCTTACTTGCATTTAGTACATGTATAAAATACAGTTTGTCCTTCATCCGCCGATCTCAATTGAAGAGTTGCGTATGACATTTTATCATTGTTACACTGTGGGCATCGCCTATCGATTATGGGCCCTTCGGCTTCATCTTCATCACCATCTTCTTTTTGTTTGGCAGATGCATAAGTATCTTTGGTATTGAAGTGAAGCGTGTAAGACATGGCCATGTCTCCAAAAACTTGGTACCGCGAATTGGGCGCACATTGGAAAGTTTATGAAACGATTAGGTATAGAAATAGATTAAGTATAGAACTGCACACAGAAATAAATTTTTCTGATGTACTTTATACAAATACACGATGCAGCATAATCCCACATCAGTTACAAGTTCGAGAGGTATGACAGCATATAAAAAATAACAGGTGTGAGTGCACAAATGATTTTAAGGTTATGTGCTGTGCAGTTTGTTTTTTTCGCTATCTTGTTACAAGGTAATGTAGAATTATTATTTTTCCCAGCACCAGCATGATGAAATTGCTTTAAAATTTGCTAAATTCATTCTAATGATTTAAGGTTTGGTTTCTTGTTTTAAATATGATGAACACGTGCTAGGAAACGATACAGGTGTATGAATTAAAGTTTGTTGTGGTTGCGAGAGTTCCTACCATCGGCGCCCCATTTTCTGCGACATGCGTAACACGTTACACCACCTCTGTCACCAAGAAGTGGCAATATCGAACCACAATCAGGGCAGAAACCCGCAGCAGTGGTAAATGAAACTTTGTCTTGGTCACTATCCATTGTCTCACGTTCACCCGCGTAAATATTTAATTCGTTAAACGGCGTTTTAAACAGCATCCGATTGTAATCACCGTATTCACAACAGTCGCGCGTTGAGCATAGAAAACCCACTATTGAAGAGGGCCAGCCTCCATCTTAGAAATTAGCATTGTAAGTTCACTGCTAACAATGCTAAGTAGCATAGAGGGCAGAAGTGTTCACAAATTTTGTGACAACCCGCAAAATTATTGAGTTGACTGTCTTAACAACTTTGTGATCGTTGTGTTCTTTCCAAAATATTTTGAACTCTCTACACATTCTCCTATTGTCCTAGGAATTTATACTTCCTTGTATTTTGTTTTGGATCTCCTCAATATAGCGATAGATATTACTTTTATCCTCAGTACAAGAGCAAATATTAATCAGTGAAATGACGGGAGTCTCTCGTGAGTTGACGTTCAACACTGATATAAATAGAACACAGTGTAATGTTGTTCACACACTTGCGATTGATCGCTACGAACGTGATTCGGGTACAGGCGAATGCATAATATTATTGACAGTGATGCAGACTATTTTGTAATAACGTTTGATGAACAAGCCATTTGCTTGTTTGGTGTTCGTATTGGAAATGTCAATTGATTACCAGCGAATCTAATCAGAATAATTGAGATTTAAAGATCAAGACGCATATACTTATTTCAGAAAAATTCGAAAATGTGGATGTTTTCCAATTTCGTGAGTGCTTTGATTGGCATAACCCTAGTTAATTCACAATTTACACTCGTGACACAGGGGTAAGTAAACAATTTGAAACGTTACGGGATTAAGCAGCAAATAAGATAAAGTTTCATATTATCACTAAACGTAACGAGAGAAAAAAAGATTTATATTTTTAACGCAAAAACGAATCATATGAACGGTAGGTTCATTTAGCGTTGGTGTAAAGCTTAATTAGAAACATATTATTCGTTTTTACATTAAATACATGAAAATGGCTCACGACGCAGATATGTAAATGTTTAATTTTTTAATTAAAAATATTTATTTGTAAATCTGTTAGCATAGTGTACTGTGAATCTTACACGGTTGCAACACTGTCACCAATCAAACCGAACTGTAAGTCAACTACAAGAAAAATTCTATGCCACCACAGGGAAAGAAGAAAGATGCTGTTCGAGTTTAGAAACATGTCTAATGTTGATAATTGGTTTGAATCCTCGGACACCGTTCGGGAAGTTGGAATGTCGAAAGCTACCCTGACACTCCAGAAAACCCAATTGTTCCAAAGAGCAGTGTTCTTCACCCTACTAAATCCACAACCTAACGGTGCTGGTTTTGCTGGAATGAATACTAGGACAAACTTCGATTTGACTGGTTACAATAGCATTGAAATGTCCTGTCGTGCACAGGGAGCCAATGAGAATTATAAAATCGTACTTCGGGACAAGGGCATGAGTATACATTCTGAAATATCGTACGAACAGTTCTTTTCGGTAAGAATTTACAACATTCCTATAATTTCATAACCATAGATTTTTCTAAATATATGTCCCAAAATTAATATTGGCATGTGATGTAATAAGTATATGATATATTTCTCTTATTGTGAATCTCTTTATCCCACGACTTGAACATTGCAGGTGCCAACGTCGGAAACAAATTTTGGTACTGTCCGACTGAATCTGTCGGATTTTAAGCCATACTTCCGTGGTCGTGAGGTACCTAACGCAGATCCTCTCGATATTGCGAACATTACTATGTTCGGATTACAAATTTATGGAGGAGTTTACTCACCAATAAAGCAAAGAGGCGTATCTTCTCTTGAAATCGACACTATCATGGCTACCACTTAAGAAAAACGCAATATTTATAACAACAATATTTAATCATCCTATTTTGACATTATGCATTCTTCAGTGATCAAATAAACATATATTTTTGTTATTGTTAATTTGTTATATATATATACCACAGTCCATGTCACCTCTCATACATCTTGAAAAGGATTGGTTCAAAACGTAGCCCCAAAAAAATCCAAACGCAACCCAACAGATCCCAAAAACATTCCACTTGCCTAAAGTCACGGAGTCAGATTTTTTATAATGAAAGTTGTACTTTATATCATTCTAATATAATATTTAAATGTATTAAGAATATAATAATATGAATCCCGAACTTATTCTGAAAGAGAAAAGTATTAATTTTTATGTACCACAATTATGTTCAGAAGTTAAATTCGCGAGTGTAACAAACTGGCTAGAGCCACGGAGTGGCTAAAATCAAAACATTTTAATTTACTATTGTGAACATAGGTATACCATGTAATATTATTAACCGTAATAACCGAAGGGGTCCTAACACATACGGTGGAACATACTATTATTATTCGGATATTCGTATAAGCGAGCCCGTAAGTAGTGTAACGTAACGGTGTCACGCAAAGAGATAGAAGATGGCGACGGTACCAAAAGGTACTGCCTTTGTTGAGCAATACATGCGAGCCTGCTATTTTATATATAACAAGAAGAAGGAAAATTTGAAAACGATCGATTGTAAGATGTGTCATGACGACGAACGACAAGCGTATATAGAGTGGAAGAATATTATTACCCAAAGGAGACACAGATTGATATATCTATAAGTAGTACTCGCAAACTTTCGAAGAGGTTTCTCTCCAGTTCGTCGTTTCATCATCTTGATGCTCAAAGGATCGTGACATGGTAGCTTCGAGCACGGGGTGAGTTGTGAATCTTTTTTTTTCGCGAAACGTCAAGAGTTCTGATTTTTTTTTTAATTTTGGTGTACATATTTTTTAGATCTACTACAAGCGCCCAGACTCTGTTCGATTTTACACGAATCGGTTTGGACAATGTACTGTCATCTTGGATGGAAAATTCTGATACAACAAGAAACACTGGAATGTCGAAAGCTGCTCTGGTTGTGCAAAAAAGTCAGGTGTTTCAGAGAGCTGTATTATTCACGCTCTTAAATCCAAAGAAAAACGGTGCTGAGTATGCCGCTGTGCAATGTTCGACGAACTTTAATCTTGGTGATTTCACTAATATTTGCCTCCGCTGTCGAGCTCAAGGAGCTAACGTTAATTACAAAATGCTCGTGAGACACAAGGGTTTCGAAAAGAATTGTCTGATCTATGGTCAAGTTTTTACGGTAATGCATATTTATTTCAGAGAAGGATATTAAGTTGTATGAATTGTCCTGCAATCTTTTCATTTTAGGCATCTACAGGTGAGTTCGCAACGATAAAATTACCACTGGCAGCTTTCAAGCCTTATTACAGAGGTCAAGAATTGTCACTTGAGTCAAATCCCCTGGACGCAACAGCTATTACGAGCATCGGTTTGAAAATCGACAAAGGACCTTATCTACCGGACAATCAAGATGGCGTCGCAGCTCTAGAAATTGACTGGATCAAGGCAACTAAGTGACGATCATTGTGTACACTGATCTACAGCTGTTCAGCAACAGATCAATCAATAAGAACATACTGAAGATATTAGTTTGTTGTCGTTAGGAACGATCTGAAATATATTTTCATGCGCCCTCTGTTATGATAATGTGAAAATATAAACAAACAAACGACAGCGCCATCTCTAGCACCGTTATCACTCCTAATTGTATCCATATAACTAACTCGTTATGATTATTAATAACTATCTATTAATAGGATTGAAATTCATTAATGTACAATACCTTTAAATTATTTATGCAATTCGGCAGAAAGTATGTAAAGAGTAGGAGATATATGGAATAAAAGCAGACTAACGAACATAACCTCGAGTTCTACTCGCAATTCTTCTGCTACGAGTTACGATCAATGTCAGCCCTATTACAGTTTATATTATTCATTGCAGAAACTTTCACGCATACTGCAATAGAAAAAACATGACCGGGTAGTTTCCGACTAGGTACATACATAATGTAGACATGGGTGCGTGTATATGTGCAGTAAACGCGTCCTAAGGTTGTGTTGTGTGTAAAATGCAATATGGCGCTGGGTGACTCGAGTGAGGTGTCAAAGGTCGGCGCATTATCGTCCCATTTCATTCATCTTTTGTGTACCTATAGCATAGTTAATCCACGTTTTACAATTAAATCATACGTACAAAAGAATTCATTCTTCAACATTCAATTCGAGAAGTGCAGCGACCGTTGCGATAAAGAAATGGTTAGCGAGGTGTTACATGATGGAGGTAATGTGTGGGATTGAACTTTGTGATACGTTTTAGTGAATATTGTTCTCGGTCGGTTGATCGTACTTCGTGACAATTTTCGTGCGATTTATCGTTTTTAAAGTTGAGGAAGGTGGAAATAATGTGAGTATTCTTTTCTTTTACAAATGTCTAGGTCGCGGAACTTTTTAATCACGTCAACGAGGGTATCGGTTCTTATACATATTCGCAATGGATCGTACCACTATTGGAGCAGTATCAAACATCGAAGGTGCTGCTGATAAGCACTTTCGTCGTTTTTCTCACCATTCTCATCGTGTCTGTAACAATACTCAGAAAATGGAAGAACAAAGAATTTCTCCCCGAGGTCAAAGAATTCGTGGGTGTTGGTGGTGGAAAGCCAAGATTTCGAAAACGTGACAAAGTTCTATTCTATGGAAGAAAGATGTTGAGAAAGGTCAAATCTATAGGAGGTCAAGTACATCCTACGGGTCAAGGCAAAAAGAGGCGTGCTGTGATGAGATTTGCCAGGAGGCTTTTGCAACTCAAAAAAGAGACCGTTCCTCAACAGTTGAAGGTAAACTGTCTAAGAATCAATTAAAATAATTAAAACAACATGTTCTCTTAATTTCTTACCAGAGACGTTCTCATTTTTCTTTAATTGCGTCTAAATTCTGAATGATTATTTCCAAAAGGTTTTGGAACCACCCGCCGAATATCTGGAAGAAGATTTGGGTTCCGGAGATAGAGTACCACCCGATGCCCTCTACATACTCCAAAGTATCCGAGTATTCGGTCACTTCGAAAAGCCTGTTTTTCTTAAACTCTGCAAACACACAGAAATCATGAATTTACCTGCTGGTACGGCACTCTTCAAGATAGGTGATCCCGATGAGAACGTATTCATCGTTCAGCAAGGTTTGGTGAACGTTTATATAACAGGGTCGGACGGTTCTCAGATACCCTTGAAATTAGTAAAAACTGGAGAATCTGTAACGAGTCTGCTCAGTTTTACCGATGTACTTACGGGTCATACAAGTACCTACAAAACCGTATCAGCAAAAGCTGTGGAGGACAGCATCGTTGTTAAATTACCAATGCAAGCGTTTCAAGAAGTATTTCAAGATCATCCTGATGCCTTCATTCGAGTTATCCAAGTCATAATGGTGCGCCTCCAACGTGTCACGTTCACAGCGCTACATCAGTATCTCGGTCTATCGGCCGAGCTAGTCAATCAGGGAATGCACAAGAAAAAACAGAGTCCTTTCTCGGGTTCACCGGTGCGCTCTAGAACGCGTGAAAATTTTAATGCACAAAGTTCCGATATTATGTCGACCTCATTTACCGGTGCATCCGAGCAGCATGAAACTCTGGAGATACCACAATCGTTGAACGTTGGGGGTGTATCGCAGCCAGTACCGATTGCGGGTAATCGAAAGTAAGTAGTATTGCATTTACTCAAGATTGGCAAACTTCCTTCTTCTATAATGGATACTTTCACTACTCTGACATAATAGGAAAATCATAGTGCCAAAATTATATTTTACAATTGATTTTTTGGAAAAGACAAATATGTTTACTGACATAGAAAATTTGTGAAACATCAACCGTGCCAATCCAAGATCAATGAATATTATTTTGGTAGCTAAGCAAAAATATAACATGAACAATATGATCCTATTTTTAGAGCAAAAACGAGCCTCGATTGGAAATTGATAATACCAAGTCCATCCTTTGGTCAGAACACGCCGGATATGGTACCAGAGTGCGACGCTCATTATTCGACGGGTCCTTCCGGAAGTTCCCAGCAGCCAAGTAACAACAGCATCAACAATGCAACCGGTGCACCGGACTTAACGCATTCGTCGGGAATCAGTGCTGTTTATGCCAGTAGAAAACGATCAACGAATGAAGGACCAGCACAACCACCGCTCGACGAGGCGCAACTTGTTCAAATAGCTACTGAAGCTTTTGTCAGAGAACTTGGTTTGGAGGACGACTCGGTACTAAAAGATGGCAAAGTTCAGATAAGAGAAGTGCCCGCGGGAACGTACCTCATGAAAGAGGAATCACACAAGGTAACAATATTTTACAGAAACAGACACAGAACTAATATTTTGTTAACAAAGAAACTTAACGTCTGATATAATGTGTAACTCATCGATTCCAGGACGTTGCGCTTGTTTACGTGCTCTCGGGATCTCTAATAATTTCTCAAAAAGAGGGTCGTGACCCTGGCCAAGAAGTTCACATGTTCAGCGCTCATCAGGGGGAAATAGTCGGCGGTCTGGCAGTTCTAACCGGCGAGCCATCATTCTACACAATACGCGCAAAGCACACGAGTTGCATAGCACTGCTTAGCAAACAAACGTTTTTCGCTATAATGCGTGAGAGGCCGACGGTCGTGTTGCATGTGGCGAACACGGTCGTGCGAAGATTGAGTCCTTTCGTGAGACAGGTTGATTTTGCTCTCGATTGGCTGTTTCTCGAGAGTGGTCGAGCAGTTTATCGTCAGGGTGACGAGTCCGATTCCACGTTTATCGTACTTAGCGGTCGTCTCAGATCAGTCATAACGCACGCAGATGGAAAGAAAGAATTGGTCGCTGAATACGGCAAGGGCGATTTAGTAGGAATCGTGGAAATGGTCACACAAACGAGACGCTCGACAACTGTAATGGCTGTTAGAGATTCCGAACTCGCCAAACTGCCAGAAGGACTTTTCAATGTAATCAAACTCAGATATCCAATCGTCGTCACGAGACTCATAAATCTTTTGGGACATCGTATCCTCGGTTCGTGGCAACAGGCAACCGTCAAGACGTCCAGCAGTAGACAGTGAGTAATGAAAATTTTGTAGGAATTATACAGTTTTTTCTGACTCATAAACTTTTGGAGCACGTTCTGAAATATACGAGTAAAAATATATGATTGGACTCATACAAATATTAACAACTTGGTACAGACGTCCAGCTGCTGCAGTCGATGCAAGACCTTCCCAAGTTAATTTTTCAACAGTGGCGATAGTGCCAGTTTCCGAAGACGTACCACTCACCGCATTCACTTACGAACTCTACCACTCATTATGCGCTATTGGCCCTTGCTTACGTCTGACCTCTGACGTCGTGAGAAAAGTAAGTCGGAGTAGTATGAAACCAACATACCAAGAACCTTTATATTTTTTTTTAAACAAGTACATATTTATTATCCTTTAGCCGTTGCATAAAAACTATATCGCGACTATCTGAAAACAGAGTTTAGGTGTCAGCATAATGGAACCGCTGAACGAATATCGTTTGACATCCTGGCTGGCGCAGCAAGAAGATCAGCATCGAATCTCGCTCTATCAGTGCGACTCGAATTTTACGGCGTGGACTCAACGTTGCGTAAGACAAGCTGATTGTATTCTGATCGTCGGCCTTGGTGATCGTCCTCCGACTCTCGGACGTACCGAGCGCGAAGTCGAACGATTGGCAATGAGAACGCAAAAGGAATTAGTTCTATTGCACAAAGAACAGAGCGGACAAAGACCTTCCAATACGGTACAGTGGTTGAACATGAGGTCTTGGGTATCGAGTCATCATCACATACAATGTCCTAAGAGAATGTTCACAAGACGATCGCAATATAGGATCGTGAGTATATAACACGAATTTTACGATATTAGCTGACAAAAAACTAATCGGTACATAACTTAATTATTTCTGAAAATCTTCTTACGTTGTCCAATTTTGTATTTCCCTAGAACGAATTGTACTCCAAGGTTCTAATGTCGGAGCCAAACGTGCACAGCGATTTTAGCAGGCTCGCAAGATGGTTAACCGGCACATCAGTCGGCCTCGTGCTTGGAGGTGGTGGAGCACGAGGTGCTGCTCACATAGGAATGCTCAAAGCGATTCTAGAGGCTGGAATTCCGATCGACATGATCGGTGGTGTTAGTATAGGAGCGTTCATGGGTGCTCTTTGGTGTATGGAAAAGAACATAACAACCGTGACTCAAAAAGCTCGCGAATGGTCAAAGGTACAAAGTCAACAAACGTTCAAACGTATTTCACTCTTCTGATCGCATAAGAACCGATAATCTAAGACTACTATTTTTTTACTTTAACAGAAAATGACACAATGGTGGAGACAGATATTAGATCTCACTTATCCAATGACCTCGATGTTCTCCGGCAAGGATTTCAACAAGACGATACAGGCGACTTTCAGCGACACGTACATCGAGGATTTGTGGCTCCCTTATTTTATAATAACCACTGACATCACCGCTTCGTGTATGCGCACGCACACACATGGTCTGTATTACCGGATAATTAATTTATCCGATTCCGTTGTTCATTTGTTTTAACGCAGAGAAAAAGAAGCAACAAAAAGAGAAGAGAAAAAGTCTCGTACAATTCACGTTTTGTCGACAAATGTCTTCGTCTTGACAAGCTTTCTCGTGTCGATGTGTCACTCACTCTGTGTGCTGTTTGTGTTAATCTCTCACATCGGCCCAATGAACAATCGAGCAAAAGAAGCACTCGTCAAAATGCACTTTTTGTTCTCGTAATTTTAACATTCATTATTTATCGGCGACTAACTAACGTAAATCGTAACAGATTTTGCGCTGGTTCTCTCGCTGTCTCTTAATAGTAGACTAGTTTGGCTCTTACACATTCATCCTTCCTTTCAATAATAGCGTGTACATTGTGTATAAAAACCAAAAAAAAATCTAGTGTCACACTTGAAAGTTAGCTGGAGCATTGGTGAAATACACCGATTGCAGCATAATCGCTTTATTCTTTTTTATTTTAATATGCTGCGGGAGCGAGTTTTACTTTGTGGATGATCATTGTTGACGTACTCTCCGTTAAGGAGTTCTCAGACGTAGCTCGGAGAAAAGAAAAGATATTTTTTGAGCCAAAAGAAAATTTTTTTTTTTTGTTATTCAATCTTACCGCGGGAGAACCTTGCAGGTGGAAGTGGACTGGAGTCTAGAGCTTATAACCTTCCACGTTCCTTATTCGCGTTGATTCAATTACTGTGCAGCTGCAAAAACATTTCGTAACAAAGAAATGCCGGAAACTTAGAATTTGATTATTGGGTCGAATGTACGAATATGAAGGGATGTAAAAACTCTGTGATTCGTCGTGTTTAGGATCGCTGTGGCGGTACATTCGGGGTTCGATGTCATTGTCCGGTTATATGCCACCCTTGTGCGACCCGACTGATGGCCACCTTCTCCTCGACGGCGGGTACGTCAATAATCTTCCAGGTAATTTCGAACTGTACAAAATCTGGAAAAAGATCAGTTTAACACGACAGAAAACTAAAAAAAAAACGCTTTGGACAACGTCCTTATGTTTGATGTCAGGGATCTTGTTGATTCGAAAGTAAACATAACAACAAAAAGAAAATATGTTTACGAATCCATATTTCCATTTCGTGTCGACACAACGGGTCTGAGGAAAAAATAAACAAAATTTCCCTCCGACGAGTACTCGGGTTAAACTGATCGTAGCGTTTCGTCGTCTTTCTCGTTGACTTTTGAACATCGTTTTTCGTTTCCATCAAAGATCTAACCTACGAGTACTTGTCGACTCATGTGTATCCTCCGTGAAATAACACACACATACGCAAACACAAACGCTGCACCGAACGACAAAATTTAGGCCGCGGTAAAACTCGCTCCCGTTGATGAAAAAGATGCATCGTTGAGATTACTGAACGGTCTAGTTTAACCTTGTTCACAATTAGGCTTACTATGGAGATACATTCGATCCAGTATGACCATAGCGGGCGTTTTTCCTCCCGTTTGCGATCCTCTCGATGGGCATCTTTTGGTCGACGGGTGTTATGTTAACAATGTCCCAGGTATTCAGTTTTCTCTATGACGTTTTGTCTTTTTTTTTTTTTCTATCTACAAGGATTACTCGATTGTTAATAGTGTATAAAAAGAAAGTTATTCGGTTGTGGTTTATCATGAAACGCCATTTGGTTATATGTATGCGAACTGTGTGTTATAATAATGCTAGTCGACAAGTTCCAGTAAATCCATTAATATCCAACACGTATTTACATTCCATACAAGCTGACGAAATGTTGAGGCAAGGGGCACATCATATTTTGGCGATTGACGTTGGATCGCAGGATGACACGGATCTGACAAATTATGGAGACTCATTGTCCGGCTGGTGGCTTCTATGGAAGAGATGGAATCCATTCGCAACACCGGTTAAAGTGCCAAATTTGCCGGATATACAATCACGTCTAGCTTATGTCAGTTGCGTGAGACAATTAGAAGAGGTTAAATCTTCTGATTATTGTGAATACATAAGGCCACCCATCGACAAGTACAAGACTCTTCAATTTGCGAATTTCGACGAGATCAAAGACGTTGGTTATCAGCACGGTGAGAACAACTTATCTTCATTCGACTCTTCCAATAGACATCAAATGGTGTATTTAATTTGTGTTCTTTTTCTTGTTACAGGGAAAACGTATTTCGAGGGTCAATCTAAAGCCGGAGTTTTGCCAAGATTCAATGCGGATCGAGAAAAAGCAAGAGCACTCAGAGCAAAAAATCAAGCAGTCAATCAGGATCATGTTGCATCGTCGTACACGTTCACGGATCTGGCACAAATGGTTTGCAAGGTTTCGCGTGGTAATCGCTATACCGATGCAGATATGGATTCGGACTCGGACGAGATGGAAGAGTATGAGGGTGATCTTGAGGAAGACGCACAAGAAGTTGGCTACGCCTCGGAGCCAACTGCTGGAATTTTAGATCAGGTAATTGGCCACAGGAAAAAACAAGACATTCTCGATTATTTCATGCCCAGTCAGAACAATAACAATTTTTATTTACTTCAAAACAGACCATCGTTGATTATTTTATTCCCAGTTTATATAAATTTGTAAAAAATAGTTGCCTCAGTTGATTTTTAATTAGATTTTGTTATTTAGAAGTAACTTCGATTTCAAGGTTTTAATGTAACTTTCAAATTTTCAGAGTCCCGAGGATAATCGTTTGAGGCGACGAGCAGGCGTATCCCTGAGTCTCTCGGACACCGAAGCTGAGTCGGAGCTCGGGTATCGCCCAAAATTATTTTGACTTTTGATCGCCGAGCACAGATATTTATTGTCACGAAACATTTCATCACCGCGTAACGTAAATACCAAAAATCTGTACTATGCAGTAACTATACGAGTATGGTTGTTGAACGTATAACGTTCTGGATGAGCGCACGTATTTACAAAAAGTACAAAAAGAAATGATAAAAGAGAAAAAAAAGAACGTATCGATCCCACAAATCGTACGGAGAGCTCGGCATAAGAGGCGGCCGGTGTGTATAATTTCTGGAGAAAAACAAAGATAACGGAATGGTCGCTCGTCGTGTTATAAAAGGGAAAAGCCTACTGACTGATACCAGTTACCGTTACGATTAATATTATTACTTAAATATTGTTCAAAACGAACTGTAAACGATATAATACATAACGAATTCTACGATTTGTACAAAAAAATTGCCTCCTTATTTTCTATTTTACTTGATAATGATCTTTGATTAGTTATGAGATTCTTTACGTACGAATTCGTACGATATCGTACTCATAGTCAGATCTGGATCAAGAATAGCGAGTGCCGCACCGACAAGATGAAGAGAACCCGTTACGAGCAATTGGATCCTTTCTCTGGAATGATTGTGCTCTTCCTCAATTTTATCGAGTGCTTGACTGACGCTATTCGCGCAAACTGCATCGTCTCCCCAGATACGTCGATGCTTATGGCATCTCTGCATCGTTTCCTCAGCCGTAACTGTATAATTTATCTGATCAACGATAGTGAGATTCCCAGCGAAATTCGGTACGAAGAAAACTCTGTCGAAGTTGAGAGAACGAAGAACATCGAGAAGTGTCGAGGCATCTCGATCGCCGGTTGTATTGAATATCAAGATACGCTTTCCCTTGTGATCTTTTGTGGACTTCGCGAACCACGAGGCGCAACATTCGACGCTCTCAGTGGTATGAGCTCCATCCAGATAAAAATCTATATGATCTGTTCGTAAAATTTGCGTTCTACCAGGCCATTTGCAACGTGTAAGTCCCAACGCTGCGACCTCCAGTGAAAAGGGAAGTTGATCATTCCTTGATCTGGAATTCATCCATGCTTGTGCCAAGCTAATAGCCATGGAAGCGTTGTAGAATTGAAAATCAGCGTTAATTCCGAGAACGGGCAGTGTACCAGCGGGCCACGAATAATCGCTGATCAGTGAAACAATGCGCAGCGAACAACGTTTCTCCTTTGCTCGGTTCTCCAGCACTCTTATTGCCTCGTCCTTTTGTGGAACGCTGAAAGCCAACGTATCTCTTTTAAAAATGCCCGATTTCTGATAAGCTATAGCTTCAAGCGTGTTGCCGAGGAGACTGGTGTGATCGAGACCGAGGCTCGTTATACCGACGCAGACGGGATTTCTCACGATGTTGGTAGAGTCATGCTCACCTCCGATGCCAACTTCGATTATGGCAACGTCGATCGGTTCTTTCATAAATATGTGGAACATGAGCAACGTTATAAATTTGAAATACGGTGGCATATCACCATCGTACTCACGTTCGTCATTCAATCTGTTATACAATTTCCAAAAATTCTTGGTGAATTTATCGTTATCTATCGGCTTTCCATTTATTCTGAGTCTCTCTCTGACCGAGACAAGATGCGGAGATGTGTAAAGTCCGGTTCTAATACCATGGGCTTGTAGGATAGATTCTGTAAAGGCAGAGGCTGATCCTTTTCCCTTAGTACCTGCTACATGAATGACAGACAGCTTATCCAGTTGTTCCAAACTGATTCCTGACCTAAAATATATAGAAACTTTGTCAGTGAAAGAATCGTGTTAAACATCATGCTGCATGGTGTTCTCCAATTTTCTTTTACCTCTGAATGTACTTTTGCATTTGCTGTAGACTGTCGTTCAAATTTGAATTGTGTTTCTTCTTCTCATGCAGATAAGCAGCATTGCTCTGAAGACTATTTAACGTCTTGATAGCCTCCTGGAAACGGGACAATATTAATGCAAACGGATAAAGATAGAACAATTTTTTTGCTTAGCGCTGAATAAAAGTAGGTTCAAAAAAATTCAATCTTACCTCGTAAGTACCAAATGTGCGAGAAGCGCATCCGTTCACACCAGTATGCACCATTTTCCTGGATAGAATAAACATCTGAAGCATTTCATTACGCAATCAGTCAAACATAGCGGACAAGACATTATGGAATTTAGTAAAAAAAAAAAGGGGATCGAACGATTCCAAGACTCGGATCTGTGTCAAAGGTTAAAATTGATGATATCGTGGGGTCAAGGATTCTCGTCTTACATTCTCCAAATAAAGTAGTTAGGTTAGAATTAACATTCCATAATCGCCGATCGCAAGTTATATATCAACAATGTGTTTGTGCAAAGTAGCGATTAGTATTTAACCTTACGCTAGCATTATTGATAAGAAACAAACATTCTTTCATAAATTTACCATGGTAAACATTGCGGTTGTTGTACGGACGTTTATCTGCACCGCACGTAGCCGGAACGTTAAACCCGGGAATGTCGAAAAATAGATCAAAAGAATGATCAATGAAACTTACCACAAGATTTTTGTATCACGTTGAATTCAATAAAACATGTTTGTACAAAACATATTTCATTCGTTCAAATCGCAATACAATTTGTTTATGACAATTCACGAAGATTTTTTTCGACACCACATTTATTGCTTTATTACGCTGCCTAAGACGAGTGCCGCGTGTTCGCGGCAAGTCGAAACTAGCAGACGACGCTGTATTGTGTAATTTCATAACGAAAAAGTCCGATAGATCGCGGACATCAATCGGACGAAATATCTATCGAAAAACGAATCAATTTTGCCGCCGAACAACAAAAAAGACTCGTAAATGCTTATGGTCGATAATGTGTCGACTGCCGTTGCGCCCGCGCCTGTCATTTCTCGCTTCTCCGAAACGAAGAAGTTTTCTCGATCTTCGCAGTAGCATTGCTTTTTTGTCATTAACAACCAGTAGCAGAAGCAGTTTTACTGCCTCTTTATCTTTCTGCTGGTTCGATAAGGTTCGCCATAAGACAAGCGTAATGGCAGATGTGTCAATGAACAGTACAAATACCAACGGTATGGGAACATCGCGCAAAATGTCATTTGGACTCAATGGAAAGCTCAATGGTATCGAGGGTAAAACACCTTTTCTCATCGGTGTTTCGGGCGGGACAGCGAGTGGCAAGGTGAGAATAACAATTTTTCCGAAACAATGCAATGATATTGCGACCGCTCACACTCCTATGACTCACGAGTATTGCGCGATTATGCTCGAATCACTGCTCTTCTAACCTCATTCTTTCAAATGCAGAAACTATACTCCTCGAATATGTCGTCGTTTGCATTTTTTCATGCGGTCATGTATTGCAGATATGACGACGATTAAGGCGTTAAGCAAATTTAATTAATCGATTATCGCATATCAGAATTTTAATTAACAGAGTTATAGGCTCATTTTTTAATTATAAACGATATTGATGTATATTTTTGTACTTAAATTTGCTTATGGCGATATATGATAATATAGGTGCATAATATGCATTCACGATAAAACCAATGATGAAACATCTTGTTTTTTCCATGTTAGTCCACTGTATGCAAGAGAATAATGGAGAGACTTGGTCAGGTTGATATGGATCATACGGAAAGACAAGTTGTCTGCATATCGCAAGATAGCTTCTACAGAGATTTGACAACTATGGAAAAGCTTAAAGCTGAGAAAGGACAGTACAATTTCGATCATCCAGATGCTTTTGACAATGATCTCATACTTCAGACACTTCAAGATATCCTTGCGGGAGTAAAATGTGAAATTCCTGCCTATGACTATAGAACCAACAGCCTGTGAGTATATCCCTAAACTTGTCACCTTAAGGGTCAGTATTTCTGTAATTTCTCTGGCAGTGAATGTGAAAGTTTTGAGGGTGGCTAGAGAATTGTGGCAAAGATTTGGAAAAAGAAAACATTTAGCCACTATTCGCCATCATTCTCTAGATATCCTGAAAATTTTAATATGTTCTGTTACTCAGTGCGAAAGAAAGTACGGATTGCCTTTTGAAATCACTCATCACCTGTAACTCTGACTCTTACAAAAGTCTCGTTGAAACGAAAACGTGTATAAATATCTCGTATACTAATGGATTACTGATCTATGGTCTATAAACTTTTTTAATTTGGAAAGATAATTAGGTTTCAAATCTTTTTTCCAATAGTTTTATAACTCTCTATTTCAACTCTATCTGTGTCATAATTAAATTTTCTTGCTTTGCATTATTACTTTTAGGAATAAATTTCTTATATTATTATAGGTTTAGTATGTCGAACATTTATAAATTTGGTACAAAGAGTAACTTAATAAGCAAAAATAAAATAATAATAAACGATACAGATAACAGTATGGGCAGCACTAGCTTGGGAAAAGGATGCATAGGAGTAAAAGAAAATTGTCGATTTACACAAAAAAAACTATATTATTGCGATATTATTGTACAAAGCAGTCGTATTTTTCACTCTCATAACTATTGAAATATTTATCCAACATTGGAACAAGGACCTTTTGGGTGTAGGTAGGTCTCCCGATTCGACGATGTCGATCAGCAGTAGTCGGCATAGAGATAGTTTTTGGCAAAGCACTTACAGTTCTGGCCACTAGGAATTTTCTAAAACAGAACAAAACGATAATATCAATTTTAATGATATTAAGATATCATTCAAATGTTATGGAACAAAGGAACTCACCTTGCCACAATATTTGCATGGTGGTGGCGGCGGAGGAGCGTGAGGATTCGCATAGAGACCCAGTGCATAATCTGGCAACAAATTTGGTGCGTAAGGTGGTACAAAGCTCGGTGGTAGACAGGCCGGTGGTAGGAAGCCTGGTGGTAGATAGCCCGGTGGTAGATAACCAGGTGGTAGATAGCCCAGTGGTGCCGGAAGCCCTTGTATGGATAGCTCAAGTGCAGTTGGCGCAGGATCATGCGGAGGAACAGCAGGAGGAGGTGGTGGCGGATAAGGTCCTAATGCAAGTAGATTCAATGCGAGCGGTGGAAGTGCTGCACAAGTGCAAGGTCCTGTACAGATCTTACAAGCACTCGTAGGTCCAACGCTTATAAAAAAGACGATCAAGCCCATAGCCAAGAGAAATGTGCCCCTCATTTTAACTCTTCGTTATTTTTCACGTCCACAATTGAAACTATCTTCCACGTTCCAGAGTACAATCTTACAATATACTTTAAACTTGATCTCAATCCAATCTGTTAACCAAGATTCGATTTTCGGTGGCTTTTATACGAAAAGAAGCATGATATTTGTTTCATTGTTGGTATTTGTTAAAAATATACCTTGATACACAAACATTGTAGATATCAGCAGAATTGCAAGAAAAATAACATTTCCGGTATTTCCCAAGACTCTTGTCATATTCACAAGAGTTCTGTTTGTATGCGGAATTAAAAAATTTGTACCCATCGTTTCTTTCAACGTCACAGGTATTTCATTACACTCTCTCAACGATGATGCAATATTCCTCGCTAAGCTTATACTCGTTAACCAGGTACCATCCAAAAAATGTACAACATTTGCAAATTCATTCGTGGAAAAAAAACAAGTTCCTGAAACATGCTAAGATCATAAAAGTTAAAATACATGATTCACGACTAAGAGAAGAAAATCATATTGTTTGTTTCAGCATTAAGGATCAAATAACGACGATATATCCAGCGGACGTTGTACTCTTCGAGGGAATTCTTGTATTTTACTTTCCAAAGATAAGGGATCTTTTTCACATGAAGCTTTTCGTTGACACGGATTCGGACACTCGATTAGCACGTAGAGGTATATTTCTTTAGAATTTATATATTCGTCAATTTTAATGTAAATTTAAATATTCCTTGTAATAACGAATCAGTTAATTCCCAGTACCCAGAGATATAAAGGAGAGAGGTCGTGATTTGGATTACGTGCTAAATCAGTACATGAATTTCGTCAAGCCAGCGTTCGAAGAGTTCTGTTTACCGACGAAAAAATTTGCTGACGTTATCATACCACGGGGAGCTGATAACACAGGTAAATGAAATTTTCATTTCTTTCAATCCTCTGGTTCTCGACTGAAGAATGAAACGACGAAAGATCAAATCGTTGAAACGATCTTTTCTTTCCTCAACATCCTCTCCATACCTGTTATAGATTTGAATTAATTTAACGTCATTGAAATTCATTTCACGATACTAAATAACACGAATAATCGACAGTTTGCATTTTAACAACTGCATTATGCAAGTTGGCAATTCAATATGTTTTTTTTTCTTTATAAATTATGTATAAACAACGCAATTGATGAAAAGCTCGAACGAGTATGAAAATTCCTCACCGTCTGTATCGTTGCATGCAAGCGAGAGGATATATTTCTGTTTTCCTATGGGTGCTGCCCGGGTTATGGAAGATAATTACTTTGTCTTTGGCTGTGTTTGCTCTCGGTGCACGCAATATTAAAAGTGCCAAGCTCGGAATTAATATGAGACGCCAGAGTCGAAAGTTTAAAAAAAAAAAAGAAAGAACATACATGGTTTGGTTGTTGTATGTTTGCAGTGGCGATAGACCTTATAGTACACCACATCTGGGACATTTTGCGTTCGAAAAAGGCCGAAACTGTGTCCGGGCAGCATCCATACATCTACCAGCGTAGGCGCACTTCGGCTTCATCCGACACCTTCAGCAGATAACTGATTTAGAACAAAACGAAAAAAAAAGAAAAGAAACAGAAAACTAAAACGAACCATGCATGATCACACAATCTATCCGCGCGCACCGCATATATATTTTCTTTTTGTGTCTTGTATTTGTAAATGCAACGAGGCAAGACTATTTATGCATTTTTAACGATCACTGTATCAAGAAAGTTGTGCCTTCGACTAATCGATAATTTAAACATTCATTATTCCTTTAAAACTCGCCAGGTTAATTGATTGAACCAGTTTTCTTTTTGTTTGTTATATGGGAATAAGCACGAAAAGTATTATCCTTGAATTCCTAAACTTTTGTAACGAGCTGATTTCACACTTTTCCTTTGAAGAAAAATAAGAAAACAGATGACGTATTCAATTATCGAGGACGTAAATTCTTTTGCGTCTTGGATACTTTACGACTGCTCTATTAATAGGACTGAGATTTTTCACGTACATCGTGATATTGCATGAAAAGAATGGTACTGGGTATGTATGGGTGTGTGTGTTTGTGTTGGGTCAATTATCGCGGTTATTTTCCTTCCATAGTGCCCGTCGATTAGACGTAAAAGATTTTATCTTTAGTGGTAAACAAAAAAGATAATAAAACTTAAAGAAAAGAAACGTTTTCAATATGCAACCATCAACATTTAATCAGCCTTGATTAAACGTTATTCAGCCTGCCCTGCCACAACGTAATTTAAAACGAAAAAGAGAAAGAAAGAAGACCAACAGACCGTAACGATAGACTTGAGTAATGTTAAGAAGCATAATATTATACATAAAGACATATATACGTAAAGACTCGAAGTGTACAAATTAATTTGAAAATTCAATAAAACGAATGTCCATCAGCCGATCATCCTCTTATCGCAACATCTACCACCTATAACAAGTCGATCATACACCTTTTTTTTCAACTAATTGTATCAATCCTTTTATCGTCTTTATGTTACAGTGGCCATAGAGTTGATAGTCCAGCACATAAGAGATTTGCTAAGCAACCGGGGTAGGGTTAACATGGAAGCTGGTTGTCCGATTAGTCATGCGGAAGGAGTTTTCAGGAGACCTCATTAGTTAACTCGTTAGCTAATTTTATTTTTTTTTTTCTAAATAAAAATTGCACCTCCAAGGGACGTTTGCATCAATTGCCAGTGGGTGATATTGTCGGTACGTACTCTGTGTCCATTTATCGATGATGAAAAAGAGACATGCGGTTCGTACCTAGAGTACCTAAGAATATTTATCTTATGGATCGATTGGTGATTAATGTTCTCAAGATTTGTTTTCTCGAACTTCTATACCTTGAGCGTTTTTCTATTTGGCTATTCTTTATATATTTATTTATTCATGTGGTTAATCATAATTGGCAAAAAGAAAAGAAACGTTGAAATGCATTGCCGAACTAATTGTAGAGAGTCATGATATCAATGATTTAATGTAAGGAAAAACAAATTGTAAAATAGATTCTGTATGTTAAAAATGGCCTAGTTGAATCCTGGGTTCATTGAGCTGAAAATAGCATACATAGCACATATATATATATATCCAGCGGGTTCTTACATAGTACTAACAGAGATTAAAATAGCAAATTGAAAATTATGAGTGTCATACCTTCGATATTTTCTTGCGTATTTAAAATTTCTCACTGGTAATACAATTCTATATTCATACCATCGTGAATTTCATCTGAATATTGTTCCGTCAAGGAAAAACTTGGATGAATAGCACATAATCAACTTTAGTACTGCGATAAACCAAACTTTGGCTTTAAGCATCACCCAAAACATGATAATCGAAACTTTCACTTTAAATTTATAGTGAAATATTCATCCTATATTACCATAGAGTTTATGTTACGTTTAAACAAAAAAAAACTGTCTCACACAATAGTTGCTGCTATGACAATGAACTGATAGTACAATGTTATCAGAGAAAATGAAAAGCATAAAATTGCTATCTTTTAGCAAATGATAGAGAAATATAAATACATATATTTTATTGCTCTATAGAAAGGATACAATCCTGAAGTTTTATATGATCCTTGTAGATTGTGTACCATTTTTTGAGGACAATTTTTTCCCAATGAGTTCCAGTCTGTGCCGCTATCAACTTCTTCAAGTCTCCTATCGTGTCGTCGGGATTACATTTGACTCTGACTTTTTTTCCTAGACGATCGTTGCACGTTATTTCTAACATCGTACGTTAGGCTACCCAAGGAAAACAAGAAAAATACATTTTTGTTACTCGCAACATCGATACTTCAAATAAGAATTTAAATATTTAAGGTTATGTTATAGACAGTTTCTAAAAATCTATAAATAATTGACACGAAACTTTATATCGATTGAAAATACTTATTATCGATAAATTATTAGAAAGATACTGATGCAATAAAAATATTTTAAACACACAAAATGTTTGTTTACCAACGAAAGCGTGATATTTATCACGGTCTATCTTTCTAGTGCATAAATTTACGATAGAAAAAAACACCGCTATGGAGTCTTTTTTACCTCTGTATCTTCCAACTTTATCGTTAATGAAGCTTTGACGCATACAAGTGCTATAACTTGTGCAAAATAAGAATTCTGAAAATCTCCGCAGCAGTGACAATACAAACGAACTAGCCGACAACAAATTCTAATGGTATACTAGCCAAGGTACAGGTGGAAGGGGAAGATTCTGGAATCTAACGTAGATTGTACATATTATACGAAAAATGAACGCTGAAATTTTAAAGAAAATGGCAAAATATTTCCCATATCTCATCATTGATGTGTCAACAAAACAGCTGTGACGTTAATAAATGTTTATAAAACATTTTTGCGAAACCTGTTTCATGTGTCGACAACTGTAACAATTGTGACGTCACATCCGCCATTACTAAATCCACATATACATATACATATGTATATATATAATATGTTTTCGCTATCCGCGGGAAATTCAATATCGATATGTTATTATCCAGAATATCAAAAGGGAATTTCTTATTTCCATAAAACTAATTAATAACCAAATTGGAGAAACGTGTAAAAGCAAATCTCGTATACGTAAAATCGATTGAGAAGAAAATTTGAGAAGAAATGGACGAGAGATTGGCGCGGTAGTTCGTAAAATCGCTTTCTCATTCCGAATTGCGGTCACTTGACCACGTAACCCGGAAGTTACGTATTACAACGATATCTCCACATCATTCCGGGGAGCGATGCATTTGCGAGTTGCGTGACTATCCGCGGCGCGATATACGGGTTTCTCAATTAGTAGTAGTATTAGTACAATATTGTAGTATTATTTTACACCTATAGTATAAGTGTAATCTCAAGTTCGTGAATACGCGTTCGCGACGTGCGTGGAGCTGCCTGGAATTGTCGAACGCGCATGGGAGTACGTTACGTGCGTGTGCGTACGGAACCTCGTGTATGTGTGTGTGTGTGTTGACTGCATGGGTACTTATTTTTGGTTTTTTGAATAACGCACGATGGTGATCCAACAAGAGGTGATATCGAAAGCGGAAGAAATTGCCGATCAGGTAAATACATTCGTACATAGACGAGGGTTATAAATCATTTTTAAATGCGATCAAATCTATGAATTTTCATAGAAAAATCTGCGATTTATTCCCATGGGATACAGGTGTTCTCCTGTCAACGTCATCATGACCAGCCTGTTGTACATATTGTTCACATATTTAACGTTACATTTATCGACATACGAATTATCGATCAGCGAGCGCCAAACTAAACTATGCGACATATGGCAAAAATTAGTTTGAACAACTTTGCGTCTAATTTCATGTAGCAGGTTATGAATAGAATAACGGCGTTCTTGGTATAACCAAGTTGTTCTCGCGGTATCATTTCCTTCTTCGGTTTCGTTATCGTTGATATCTATATCGTCGTTATGAAAATTGTTCGCGATAATTAATTTGTATGACTTGCTTCTGTGGGAAAAAATACATCTCCAGCCTTTTTTCCTTCATTTATTGATACATCGACACTTTTAGTCTAGGCAGCAGAGAAGATCTGTATCCATTTTGATGTTACATTGGTATCTTCGTTTTATCGGATTTCTTACAATGTCGAGAAGACAAGTTTCTTAGATACTGTCCATTACATCTCCAACATTTCTTTAGTTACAAATTTCTTCGATTAATAGTAAAAGAGACGACATATGTCTTTTTTTTAATGGGATCAAATTCGATGATAAAACCTCAATGTGCTTTAATCCGTAACGCCTTTGGTATCTTAGTTGTAAATGTATTTAAAAATTAATTGTGGCGAATAGTATTTTTACTCGTACTTAAGCGAATACAAAAATAAGCGTAACTATCTGATCGAAATAGGTATAGTGTTCCTTGGCGAGCTCTTAACTATTTATACACAAATAATTGAAAGAATTTTGTATTGAATTTCAATTTCCTATGATTTCAGGTGATACGAAATGGAAAGCACGTACTACCGACTCTCGCACGTTTGTGCCTTATCGCGACCTTTCTCGAGGATGGTCTCAGAATGTGGTTTCAATGGCACGAGCAGAGAGAGTACATGGACATGTCCTGGGGATGTGGAAAGTTTCTTGCGACGCTATTCGTTTTTATAAATCTCGTTGGACAATTGGGAGGATGCGTTATGGTTATCGCCAGATGGAGGGTCAGCATAGCTTGTGGCGCACTTTTCTTCATTGTTGTACTTCAGACTTTTGCCTACAGTATCTTGTGGGACATGCAATTCCTCTTCAGAAATCTTGCTCTTATTGGAGCACTTCTTCTCGTACTTGCCGAATCGCGAGAGGAGGGAAGATCTCTGTTCGCTGGTGTTCCCACATTAGGTGATAACAAGCCCAAGAACTATCTCCAACTCGCCGGCAGAGTTCTTTTGGCTTTCATGTTCATCACTCTCATCCGTTTTGAGATCTCCTTCATGCAAATAGTGCAGGATATTCTTGGCAGCATTCTCATGGTCATGGTCACCATTGGATATAAGACAAAGCTGAGCGCTCTTCTCCTTGTGCTTCTTCTTTCAGCATTGAACTTTTATGACAATGCCTGGTGGACTATTCCAAATCATAAGCCAATGAGAGATTTTCTCAAATATGACTTTTTCCAGGTACGCTTATTATTAACTATTAGTGTTAAGAATTACAATTGTTATTATAAGGCAATAATAATAATGGGTTCAACATCTTTCAGACGCTCTCTGTTATCGGTGGTCTATTAATGATCGTTTCCCTCGGGCCTGGGGGTGTTTCCATGGACGAGCACAAAAAGAAATGGTAAAAAAAGTCTCAAGCCACATCATCATGGTTCTACCATCACCAACGAGGCTCCTCAATAAGCGAGAGTCGCACGAGGGGTCGAAAGTTCCAATTTCTGTTAAAAAAAACAAAAAGCGAAAAAAAAAACCCTCTCCAGCTCAACCCACATACTACCAAGCTGCGGTAGTATACCAGCAAGAATTCGCGTATCACGAACATGCGAGCAGCAAAAATCAACTTTATATCATAAACAAAAGAAAATAACAAAAATAAATAAAAATATCACGGGGTTGGAAAAATGATTGACATTTAGCATTGTTAAAGTTAATCACCCTAGATTTTAGATACAGGAATAGCATATACTATTTTTACTATAATATACACACAAAATAAAGATTATCGCGTGAATCTTTAAGATTCTTTCTTGATTAAGAAGAAAGATGAGAAAACACAGACGCGAGCCTCCACGGGAAGGAAATACAAGAGAAAAGTATAAAATCTGAGTTGAAGTAAAAAAGAAAAGTAAAAAGAAACGCAGGAACGAATCAACAACGCATACGAAGACTAATTTATACTATGATTAATGGCATTGTACATAAGTAGTGGTACATTTACTATTGTGAAAAACGGAAAATATATTTTTGGTGTTTGTTTTTTTTTCTATTTTTTTTCTTACTTTCTCTAGTAACATCCGGTATACCGTCTGAAAATGTATGTATTTTTAAAAACATATACTACTTGTTTGTTCCTCACTGTAGGGAGAACGCTTCGCTAATAACTTTTGTCGAAATAATTCTTCCATGAAAACAAAAGATATCTTCGCATGGCCTTTTGTGTGGCTTTATACAACTACATTACTTATAATATCGTGATATGAGAAGGAGTTTGCTCATGTTACATTATGCGTCTTATGGTTGAACAAGTTGATGTATATAAACAAAATATCGACCTCTCACTTGACCAATTATTCTTTTCCTGATTAATTCTGGATTAACGACATTGACACCACTACTTACTTCAGGCACAAGTGAAAGTTGATTATTAGCCCGCGCGAATGGGGACGGCGCTCAATGCCAAGGATACCAACTTTTTAGAAAAGAAAACTCGAGAGTACTTTCTATCTCGCTCACACACACAAACAGCTGTTCTACTATGACAGCTGTCTGTCCAAGTATCTTCTCCACGGGGTTCGCGGAGTTACTAATTTCTCGAGGATGTCATTGATATCTCTTAATAGCGGATTAATTATGAGATAGACACTATCGTTCGAAATTTACGATTGTAATATGTGGTGAGTCGTTTGCAGCCAAGTTTCAAGAGCTTCATCGAACGGTCAATATACGAAGCTAACCCCACTCCCACGAGCGTCAAAAAACCGACAGGGATCTTATGATTTTTTATTGCAACATTCTGTAAATTCGATTCTTAAATTTGTCTTAAATTGCGGTTAGTTTTCTCACCTATCTAATATGAAATGCAAGAGTTTTTATACGAGAAGCTTAAACATTGATATCACTGAAAGTTTGTTCAATTTTAATCCTGTCGGTGGATACTCTCTAAAAATATATTGCAGTTTTCACATCTTAAACCTGTTTAATGCGTTTTTTTTTCCAGATAAAAGTCGCAACCTTATTCTCGGAGAGATCATTGAAAAAAGTCTCGCACCGAGTAACCAAGATCTCTAAAACTTGGAACAATCATGTTTTCCGCATTCAAGAGATTGGCTGGAAAGTCGGAGACCACTATGGGAGTCTCGCCTAGACCAGCTCATCAATCCATGCCTACGACTTTGCAACGAAAATTTGCTAAAGGAGTGCAATATAATAGTAATATGAAAATACAATTATAAACAAAGTTGATCTTTTTTCATGTATTGTCTTACACGGGATTATGAACGTTTTTCTTATAATTTTTCAGTGAAAATCATAATAAAAGGAGACAGGAACGTTGGAAAATCTTGCCTCTTTCATAGATTACAGGGACAAAAATTCATAGAAGAATATATTCCTACCGAAGAGATAAGAGTCGCGAGTATACAATGGAATTATAAGGCAACAGACGACGTCGTGAAGGTTGAAGTTTGGGACGTCGTGGATCGAGGGAGACGACGTCGTAAATTGGATGGTCTAAAGATGGAGAATAAATCACCTTCCGAGAACATAAGTATGGAAGAACCAGCCTTAGATGCTGAATTTCTCGATGTCTACAAAGGGACCAATGGTGTAATCGTGATGATGGACATTACGAAGACATGGACGTTTGATTATGTACAGAGGGAATTGCCGAAAATTCCTGGTCACATACCTGTTATCGTACTGGGTAATCACTGTGATATGTCGCATCACAGAAGTGTAACGTCCGATCATGTGACTTACTTCATCGATTCTCTTAACGACCGTAGCGCACAAGTGAGATACGCCGAATCGTCGATGCGAAACGGTTTTGGGCTAAAGTTATTGCACAAATTTTTCAATCTTCCATTTTTACAATTGCAACGCGAAACATTGCTGAAACAATTGGAGACTAACGAGGAGGAGACGCAATTAACCGTACAAGAGCTCGATCTCTTTCAAGACAGCGATGACGCCGATTACAACAAGTTCTTGGATAATCTCGTTAATAGGAGACGAGCTATCGCCGATTCCAAATCGTCGACTGTCCTCGTCCCTAATGTTACATCCTCTCTGGGTGGTGGTCGTCACGCGACGACCCTCAATAGCTTGCCAAGCGCCGAAGTTAGAAGATCTGTCTCGATGCCAGGGCCGATTGGTGGTGGAACACCAATACCTGCGATGAAGACTTTAGAGTTTAAATCAACAGCGCGAAAAGAAAGTGCTTGCACCAAAGTAGCGGACAGCTCGCCGAATATTTTACCACCGAGTTCATCTTCCGTACTTACAAACCCTCCAAAAGTTGAAATTCCGAAAACTAGCGAGTCGATACCCGATGGCGCTGATGCAAAAGATCTTGTAGGTGCTAGATCTCAATCGTTCATGTCGAAGATATTTGGTAACAAGAGAGACGACGAGACTGAGCAACGTACAAGCACGAATTTTGCCTCACCTCTGACAAGCGTCGAGGATTTCGTTCCTGACGATGGTATGCTCGACAGATCATTCCTCGATGATAGTCAACCATCGCCTCAAAGAACGCAAAGTCAAACACACGATTCGGACAGGTAAACTTTTAACCTTCTCTGCTTGGTAGCAAAAACATTGACGAGTAATTTGCAACACTGCTTTTTCGATTATTGTAGTGATACAGAGACAGCAAATCCTTTGGTTGCTGGTTACGAGGATGATTTGTCGTCGGCAGATGAGGCCCCGAGTCCCATACAATCGCAGCCTGACCTATTAACGGAAAATCCACTGAGCAAACAGAAGCACAAGCGCGAGTTGTTTGTCGTTGCCGAGACGAACCGTAACAAAGTACGAGCCAATAATCCATTGAAACGCGACTCTATTTCATCCGCCGAGCATGAACTCAGTGTTAGCGGAGAAACACTGGAACTTGATCAACGAGATGCGACAAACTCGGATACATTCGACAGTTGGTTGGGTCGAGATTCTAAATGGAGACAGAGTCCCGAAGGTGGCGAGGATGTCAGCAGCACGAGCACGAGAAAAGACAGACTTGAGCTGAGCGACAAGAGCCTGGACGTTAGTATGACAAGCTCGAACGTTCATCTCGAGCTGCTCGATAGCACAAGCATGCGACAATTGAGTTCAAACGGCAGTAGCCCTGTTATGAAGGACAAGAAGAAACACAAGGAAAAAGTTAGTCAAAAATAAGCTCACCGTGCATAGAAATTTATGTCTACAATGATTTTAAATACTACTTATGATTTACAGAGCGATGACAAGGACAAACGAAAAAAGAAAAAATCAAAGGATAAGGAAAAATTGGACAAGGCCGAAAGAAGGAAGAAGCGTTCGTCCAATCGTGCTCGCGACGACAAAAGAGAGCGTGATGAGTTCGAAGAATTCTTAAATGGCTCGACGACAAGAGTGGCAAACGTCGACGTGGCTTACGAGGCGATATAACTTAGGCGCCTGTAAAGTAAAGATCACAAAATAAGAAATTATTTTTCTTCCTTGGCGTCGAAATACCGTACTATATTCCTCCATGCCATTTGTCAACGCATTTTTGGTATGCACTTGTTACTTTCACGAGAACCAAAAACGTGCCCGTTCAAGTCGCAAATGGTAAATTGCCGGTTATTAAGGATAACAAGGAACGAGACAAATTCCTATAACGCTCTCTTTTCAGCCTCGGTTTAATATCGATATGTGCCCCGAATCGACGATCGAATTTCTGTAGATTTTCAATCGTTGTAAGCTGAGAGATCGATTTTTAAGACTAATTTTTATGACGATACATACACGTGTGTATAATATATAAGCGGGGATGTAAACACACAACAGTTCCAGTCTGGAAAAAAAAAGATGTTATTTTTACGTTATGTTAAATTTCCATCACATCTCGTTAATTGTAATAACAATATACTACATATATATTCTACTGTTGCGTCATTACACGTTACCTCGAGAATCACATTGTAATTCATCGTGCATCATCGTTGCAGCTTTCATGTTAATAAATGTATATTTATAAAAAAAAAAACGGTGTATAAATTGTTCGCAGTGAACGATCGTGTCCTCAATTTCAATAGAACCTTTATTTCACGAGTTTATAAATTTATTAACGAAATAATAAGATTAGAGAAAATTCGAATAACACTAAACTGTCTTATAAAGTTCTGTATTTATACAACATGGTAGGTTATAGCCACATACATATCACATGTCCAGCCTTAATACGTATAGAAAAGAATAGAACTGTTTTTTAGTGGCCCATGCGGTTATAGCACATCTCATCGGCGCAGCGAATCGTGCACTGTATTGCGGCTTCGCGCATGGTCGTAATTCCCAAGCCGTCCGGAAAAATCATGCTTGTTCGATGGAGCTTCGATGTTACCGCGTGAGACAATTCCTTCACTGTAAATGAAAAGAGACAAATTGACGTACAGAGTACATACCGTGAATTAACGGTGAGAAAAAACATCAACGATAAAACGCCAAGATGTCTCTTTGCATACGAACGATATCTAACAAATTAACGCCTTTCGTCGGCGCGAGAAAACCGATAACGCGACTGGATCGACAGCTGCCAAAAAACATCAAAGAGAATTCGGCATTTTTGCAAGAGGTAAAGTTCGTTATTGTGATACTTTGTTTATATAAAACTGACATTGAAAGCAAAAAACAACTTATATTTTACACGTTTAATCCATCTCGCATCGGCGACACCTCGTATATTTTTCGTTGCATATCGCTGATCTTGCCTAACCTCACATTGCTTACATAAGCGACGTTACTATTGTACGGTGATAATAAAACAGCTCAAAATGATTTTGCTAATTGAAATATGTACGTTATTTTGAAGTCTTTACTAATTTTGAATATTTTATGAAACTTCAATTCGATCTATCAAGTTGTATGTCAAAATCTCAATGTTAACTCAACTTGAAGAATTGTCACCGATATGTCGAGTTATTGAAACTTATTTGTAATAGAAGTTTTTTGATGACTTGTAACAACGAACTTCCTTGACTTGTTTGATCTGAGAATATAAGTTTCAGTTTGATTAATGTAATATTACATCATATGTAGTAATACGGATGAACATGACAAGTGAAAATATTATTAATTCTCAGTGTGTATAACTTAAGCATGACATGTTCAAGCTCCCGTTAAATAAGGCGTTACCTTATGACCAATTATTTCTTTTCAATATCAGTTCTTGGCTGCTGGGTTGCCGGTAAATATTCAATCGAGAGAGTCTGTTGCCTCTTTCAATTTGATAATAAAGCCATTGAAAACATCAGAAAATATCGTTGCTTGGAACGACAAACTCATAAGCGACGGAAATTGGAATAATAGAAAAAGAGAAGTGGTTGATGATGTTATACAAAGGTTTTCGAATGACACTGATGCCCATGAAAGCTATAAGACAGTTAGCTGTGTCGGCGAGAAGGAAAACATGGTACAGCCACCTGCTAATTCATCGGAACCCAAAAAATCAATGCAGGAGCACTTGAATCATGTGTACGAAGTTCTTCGCACGGATGTGAGTGAATCTGTCAAGTGCTAATATTCTACAAACGGACTTATTAAATTATTGAATAATAAATAATCTTAATTTCCAGCTTCCAGCATTTTTCATCCATTCTGTGGACTATACAATTTATCATCCTATGATAGAATTTGAAAACAATATCAAAGGTACAGTTACAAAGTAAGTAAAAAATTGAGCACCAGCGTTTTATCCACTGATATGGTCAATACTTCGAACATTTTTTACAATTCACTTATTTTCAGAGGTTTGTATGAATATGTTAAACAAATGGCGTCGTTGAGAATTATAGGGCACCTGAAATTTGCGTATGTAAAGTTTGAGGTGTTAAAAATCACAATACATCCGGAGGATAATAGCGTTAAAGTACGTTGGCGTATACGAGGTATCACGACGTGGAGAGTTATGTTCACATTTTGGAGATTTAAGTTGTGGAATCTGCAAGAAGCGATCGACAATCTTGACTCGTAAGTTTTTAAGACTTCTTACAGTTTCAATATAGATAACTATTAACTCTTTTCGTAATAGATATCAAAAATAAATTGCCCCGGCAAATTTACCTAATGTATAAATTCTTCCCACGAATCGTCAAGATTTAATCAATTATTGTACCTTTTCAGGTGGTACGACGGGTTTTCAACGTTTTACGTAAACTCCGATGGTAAAGTAATAAAACACGTTGCAGACAAAATGATGCCTGATAAAGATACAGAAATATCAGAAAAGGATAAAACTGGCATAGCAGCAAAATTAGCATTGTGCTTGGGACTTCTAACACCTCGAGAATTTCTTACGGATATCTCACCGCTAATGTCCAGCCGCACCAACCTCGAAAGAGATAATTAATGTTAAGACAAAAAAAAGGAATGCCAGAAAAGAAATGCCGGATTTGTCTCTTGAGCAAATTAAATGATGCTCCACGATTAATTTTTTACGTGTTGATAAGTTCCTTCGATGCAGTATCTTCGTGATAACCACCAATACCTTTATGCGTCCCGAGATTTAGTACGAACGTAAAAGAAACGAAAAACCGAAATACTTTAAAAATTCTGGAAATGGAAGAAGTTTTTGCTAATCCAAGCATGATTTGAGCCGAAAATGTAACGAAATGTAGCAATAAAAAGTTAGCGAGTAATCGAGATACTATAGTATTTATCAACACTGTGTAGAACATCAGAGCAGCAAATGCAAGTAAAAAATTGCACCGTTTTGAGAGCCAAGAAACGGTTTATATAACTATCGGACCAGAACGTACGATTATCCAGGTGATAATTACACAGTTTTGCCGAACAAGCCGACCTCTTGTAAATAGTAGACAATTGTTGAAAAAAAGGAATAAATAAACAATTGTTATCGACAGACATAAAATATAAAAAATGATTGATTGTTTCATCCGTAGTCACACTGTAAATCGTAGACAAACTACTTATTGGGATATCAGTCCAAGGAAGTCGTCCATCAGTGTTCCAATGGCAAACTGCAATCAAGACATTAAAATTTTGAAGAAAATACGAAAAATTGTTCGATAGAATTTTAAATAAATCCTTACTATTCCTGTGGCATCCACCCTTACACCCACAATTTTTAATCTGATCTCATCGTCGGCTTGGATCACAACATCCTACAATGTTGGGTGAAATTATTTAAGAATCGAAATAAGCCAAGTACTTTCGTTTAATTCGAAAAACAATATTATCGCTCACCTCTTCTTTCGACTTGTAACAAGGTGGATTTACATTTGGGCAGAATTGCATTTCAGCTGGAATAGACTTTAAACAGAATGAAATCAATAATGATATAACAAACACCATCTTATAATATGTTTTAAGAAAACTATTATAATTCATTAGAAATATAATAGTAATAATGGTAAAAAATATTACTTACATGATGAGATATGAAACACGATAGGGGTCCGATTTCAGCAAACATTCCAACCTGAATAAGATTCGATGAATGATATGTGTAATGTGATAAAGACCGCACAGTTCCTTAGGGGAAGAAATACCTTGTTGACTTGCGTGACAATGGCTTCCAAAACTTCTCCTTTGAAAGGCCTAAATACAATTGCCTTATATTTTACAGGATACACGACGAAACCTTGACCAGGTTGAATTATACCAGCTCCAATATTATCAATTGTTGTAACTGCAACGACAAAACCATATCTGGCGACAATGAGGGTTAATGAGAGTTTAAGAAAAAAAAGTCGTTTAAAGTTTGAGAGCAATTATCGACATACTTTCCGGTGCATGTGCCCTCGACTTCGGTATACAGCTTTTGTTTCACTGTATCAAGCAACTGCGGTCCAAAATATCGGGGATGCAATAGAATTTCATGTTCCAGTGATATCTATGCAAAAAATTTTAAATGTCATAACAAGTTTCGTCGTGCGAAGTAATAACCATACATAATTATCTATTGCGGAAAGTTATTACTAATTAAGAAACTACGCAAATGAAAAATATATGAACAAACAATACGCACATGGTAAAACATGGTTAAAACCACGAACTTTGACGCACGCGTTGATTGTTGACCAACACACTTTTTTTAGGTTAGGTCGTAGTGTTATGCATGCGAAGCAACCGGCGTCATTTGGCGCGAAACTGACGAAATTCTCCGGCAGATAGCGTCACTAACTTAACAAAATATGAAATCCGAATGGACGGGAAAGAAAACAAATTCAAATTTTATGAAGTTTTCGGTACTAAGTATTTTCAAACAGGCACAAGCTGTTATTGGATGCAACAATCATTTCACAGTTCCACCAAACATTTAAATAATCCCTACAAATAGATATTCTAGAAAACAATTACTCAACAAATTTTGCCAATGACCGGGTTGTTTTACAACGCCAGGAATTTGACAGTCATTAATGAAAGCTACGACAAATCAAGAAACATTGGATAACATTGGCCAATCGCATTCTCGTTCCATGCCCAGAAACAATTGCAAAAATAGCTCAATCTCAATATAATACTAATTAAATTATATTTTATTAGATTAGTACATAGCTACCGAAATTTCTAATGGAAGCATAGTTAAGCGTTATTTTGCAATTTATCAATGGTTATACATATAACAATACAATGTCCTATTGACGTTTTTACGATTCACGATTACCCTTAATTTTTATCGTGAATTCAAGAGAAGATGTTTGATTTCGAGTGCGAGTTTGTAACCGAGTTCGGGCCTGCGATCTTTGCCTTCGACCATGGCCTTCACCTGACTCGAATTTACAATAACTCCGTTACTAGCGATAACCGCTGCCTTTGTTTTCTCAATATCGACAAGATCAACTCCACGGCTACAATCGTCGATAAGGATCGTACGATAACCGCTCGTTAAAGCATCAACCGCTGTAGCGCCAACGCAAACATCATAAGCCAATCCACAAATATAAATATCCGTCGCGCCTTTTTCCTGTAGTTGCGACGAAAGCGTCGTCTCTGTGAGTTTTTTGTTGTCCCAGAAGACAGAATAAGAGTCGACCTCGGGATTTGTGCCTTTGTAAATTTTTATGGCCTTGTCAACGATTTTAAGATCCTTGTGAAGCTCTGCGCCCCAAGAATCTTGAACACAGTGTCGTGGCCAGAGACGTTGCTTTAGCGTTGGAGGTCCGTAGAAGGTTACAGTGTCATAAACTTGTGCCGCTTCCTTAGAAATTGGACTCGACGCATCAACCTCTCTGCAAGAAATAAATATATTCACAATTAAATGATGGTTGCATCGATCGAACCAAAACAAAAGAAACGTTTGCAAATGACGATGAAGAAATTAATGAAAGATTTTAAATTACCTCAAAGGCAAATTGTCTATGAACGAAACGTGGTCGACAGGATGCCAATCGAGAGAATAAAAGACAGAATCGAATGTTACTGTCTCGAGAAGACGATTTATTGGCTCGATAACTTCAGAACCGTCATGTTGTGCTGCACACTGTTTGATATTTAGCGATCCTGAGATAAAATCATTTTGCACATCGACGATGAGGAAAGCGCTTCTCGGCCTCGTGCACACTTTTATCCAACGATTCCAGCATATCTGTTACATATTCATCAAACAACAGGAAATAATTAAATTGCCCACTATCGTAATCGACTCATATGTTGGGTCTTATACAATTTCCGATTCGATTGAAACTCGCAATATCGAAAAGCTAATCGCTTCGTCATTGTACACACAATCTCTGCGACATAAACTGTATAACCAGTATAGTTTAGCTAAAAAACTATGTATATATACGTAATCGTTATTTCTCACCTCGAATTCTTCACGATCGAGCTTGCCGTCACCTTTTATATCAAATATATCGTATATTTCGACAAGTTGTCGCTTTTCGAGACCGTAAATTTTGCCCCGGTCGTTGCGAAACAATGCCCGGCATATTAACTCAAACTCCTCGATTGACAAAAAACCATCACAATCTTTGTCAAAAGCCGTAAAACACGCGTCCATTTTCGCTCTTAAACGGACGCTTTTCGTTTCCAGGACCTTTGTTGAATCGATATACACACGTGACCTTTTCCTAAGGCCGTGAGAGTAGCGAGAGTCGATAGGATAGGCCGCGTGCAGCCTGTCACCGGGTTTGGGACTGGTGAGAGTACGGCTGACTTTTTATAACACACTGGCGTTAATGCGTCGTTATTATGGATTTCGCTGATACAATCGACCCGACTTTTAACAATCCGGTTACTTCTTTCCCCAAAGTATAATTCGATGCGACTGGGACAGTGATTTATTATCTAGGTAGATTTGTTTATCAAAAAATCTCAGTAATTCACACACACAAACACACACGTGACCTTCTCCTAAGGCCGTGAGAGTAACGAGAGTCGATAGGATAGGCCGCGTCCAGCCTGTCACCGGGTTTGGACTGGTGAAAGTACGGCTGACTTTTTGCAACACACTGGCGTTAATGCGTCGCTATTATGGATTTCGCTGACAAAATCGACACGACCCTTAATAATCCGGTTGTTCTTTCCCCCAAAGTATGATTCGATGCGACTGGAACAGTGATTTATTATCTAGGTAGATTTGTTTATCAAAAGATCTCAATAATTCTTTTTCACCAAGCATATCATTTATTTTTTCTTGCTTTTAATCGTAAAAAAGTTTCCTGTTTGCATTTATCGACTGAGCCTGTGGTGAGTGAGTAGAGCTACATCGACCATAGCTTCGGGCTGTAATAATTCACTCGTACTGTACTTTAAAGATTCTTCGTAAGCGTACGTAACTGACGTGTCGGTCAAAAGTATATTCGCTTCGGCTAAAATCATAATACAGTTGCGTAATCTTGCGCAAATTTCACGATCGGCCTGAGGTACGCGGGACAAATCTTGAGTAAAACCACCCTCGGAACGATCAGTGTCCGAATTACTGGCACCGATCCAAACGTATCCGTTATTTCCGAGAATTAGTATAGCTCCATTGCTGAGATTGTGAAAATGAGTTTTTTTACGTTTTATGAGCGCTGGTGGCACCTTTAGCATTATTCCCTGTGATAATTTGCCATATTTTAAAACACGGGTGTGAAGGGACAGAGATCCGTCAGCAAAGTTGTTTTGCACTTCAGCGCAAATGAGATCACCCTCTTGGAGATAACGTCGCATGGTCTGCTCATCCTCGGCTGAGCGTCTTCTCTGAAAGTTAAAGAGAACTTCTCAACTAGATCGCTAATGATAAGAGGTTAAGCAAATAAATGCAAATGTAAAATTGTAATTGCTGTAGAATATTATTATTATTATTGGTTTGGGTTTGGGTTTGTTAAATAATTAGTGAAGAAAAAGTACATTTTTAATAGTAAACTAGACTCACCAGCTCTCCACCGGGTAGATTAACACTGGAGAGAAGAAGAACAGAATCTAGTTTGGAATTAGTGTCCACTTTCCATCTACTTTGCTTCACTTCAGTGATTCTTCCAACGATAACGTCTCCAATCTCTCCTTGATATCTCGTCTTTAAGGGTCTGACGGAAATGAGCTTGTTTACCTTTTCCAGTACTCCTGCAACTGATGCTCTCAAGCATTCATCCTCGCTCACATACGTGCCATGGCCTCTATGAATAAACAGATCGTGAAATCGAGGTTTGATCAATCGGGATAAATCAATCGTCGGATGCGATTTTATTTGCTTTATTAACCTTAGAAAATCAGGTTGCCCAGTTATCTCTTCTCCTGGAGTGTAAAATCTAGGCTGAGTGTAATTAGACCTCACGATGGATTTCATATCGACTCGATTAATGGCTAGACGTACGTCTATATCCGGGCAATCGTCCATTTGGAGAGTTTTTGGTTTTTAAGAATAATCGAAAATTATAAAAATACGATCAACAATCGAAGTTTAGAGATCACTTGTGTGTACAAACTTTGGTCCCTTTATAGGTTATGTGGTTCCGAGCACACGTGATGTTTCGTTACGCGACAGAGAAGTGGCGGCAGCAGACCCTCTTCCGTACAATCGCTATATTTACGCATCGTGAACATAACCTCGTAAAATTGACGCGCTGCAATGTGCTCCAAACGAAAATAGAAAATTCAGTTCTGAAACAAACAACAAGCCGTTTTTACGTAAATCGAACGCTTTACGATGACGGAAGAATTCATACAAACGCGTTGCGCGCGCGTTAAGAAAAACGTTCAAGAAAACTTTGTTTCCGTTGAATACGTAGCTCATAAAAAAAAAGTTTCAGTGCACCAAAAAACTGACACGGACGTGGGTACGATTGAAAGCGATGGAAAGCGGACTATCGCAGAAGTTCGCAATGGAAATCTCGATCCTAAGAAGCAACAGGAATTAGCGATGAAAAGAGCCCGCCACGATGTTATCAAGTTGGGAATGTCAGGTTTGGGTAACGTCGAAGCGCGAAAAGCCAAAATCGCGACGGCAATTGCACTCGGAGCACGACCTCCGAAAAATATAAAATCAAATTACAAACAACTCAAGGAGGATAGAGAAAGGATCAAGAATAAAGAAATTAAGAAGGAACGTGCTTCCGGTGCTGACAAGAGTCTCGTCAAGCGCAAGGTTCGAAGGAAACGTGGTGACAAAGACACTGGAATCTTAGGCATTTATGGAAAAGTTCAAAAAACACCCAGAAAAAACTGATGGAAAATATCATAGCTGAACTTTCTCATCGCTCAATGACAAAATTCATTCAAAATCTTTTTGTTCTTTATTGCCGTTCTCACAACATTAATTGGCTATATCGCTAACAACAACGGTCTCTGTGTATACTATACCAAGAATAACCAGTAATAAAATAATATTTTTGTTTATTACTCTGCGTAATCTTTCTTACTTTTTTTTCTTCGTTCCTTAATCTCATGTCGCTTCACCATTTCCGAATCCTCCCATCGGACATTCACCGACGATATGTGGAAACGTATTCGTGAATTTACGGATTAGCGTTTTAGTCGTTGTAAATAGAAAATAAATATATAGATTTTTCAGTAACCGGCGCCACAATGGAATGATTCTGCACCTGGTTCAACTGTTTGTTGTGTGTGTGTGTGTGTGTGTCAGTGTTCTTTTTATCATCAATGGCTCATCGGCACACTAGCGGGAGATCGTGAGCGTTGATTATTCACGGAAGTTCGTCAATCGTACGCTGCAGCGGTTGGCGCTACTTCCAGCAACATTTGGAGAAAAACATTAACTCCCTCTGCGCAAAGAAAAAGAAATCGGTTGAAATTAGATCACGCGATAATTGCATTATCAACGATGACAGTTTGAGTCAGACTTATTAAATCTATTTTAATTTTATGTTCTTTATGCTTATTTACTTACCCATAAATTTTGGTACGTATGCATATTTGACGAACGGGAGGTAGAAGAACATTCCAGCTGCAATAAACCCAGCCGCGTAAAGATACTCGATTTGCGGCTTATCAATAATTGGTGCTACTATCAGGTACGCTGATATGCCCAGTACAAGTACGGGTATTACGAGGGGACATTTGTAGGGTCTCGGATGATTCGGGCGTGTTCGACGCATCACAAGAAGCGCCAGCATAGCACCGCCATAAAATATCCAAGCGGTGAAGGAGAAGAAGTCTATCAGCGAATCGATATTTCCGGAGAGTACCATAGCACCTGAAAAAAAGAACAACAATGATATATTTAGACTTTGAAAAAGATCTCCCGGCTAATGTCGATATTTCATGAAAATTGGTGATTTTGTACCTGCTACCAGAGAGTGGAAGATGAGACCCGGTGCGGGTGTGAAACGTCGCACATGCACGTAACTGAGACAATCGAGCAAATGGCCTTGTCTTGAAGCAGCGAAGCACAAGCGTCCCGCGGCAAACAGAGTTCCATTCGCCGAGCCGAAAGTGCTCACAGCGACGGACAGAGGCATTAGCCAGGCCATCACGCCGAGTATACGGTTGCCAAAAGTCTGAGGAAACAACCAAGAGGACGGAATTAAGAAACAAAAAGATGAGAAACACACGAATTAAAAATCGTAATAAACAAGAAGGCTGCTCACCACGGCCACGGCCTCGCTATCGATCATTTCCGTCGGTGACATCACTGCCAAATAGGAAAGATTAATGAGGGCGTAACATATGGTAACAAGAGGAATACCGATCATGATCGATCTCGGTAAATTTTTCGATGGATCCTTTATTTCCTCGGTGACGTAATTGAGATTGTTCCAACCATCATAAGCCCAAAGACCGGTGTAAAAAGCCGTGGCCAATCTACCGATATTAACAGGATTGGATCCGTCCATAGTCTTGAAAGCACCCTGAAGATGCTGCGTATTTCCCTGTATGAGCTTGTACGAACCGCCGACTATCACAACGAGTATAGCGATCAGTTTAGCCGCTGTAAAAGCATTTTGTACACCAGTGGCAAGATTAACGCTGTAACAGTTGACGAGAAGTATTACGACGATTGCTAAAAGCGCTACGAGCTTTACTAGCTCCGTTGGTGGATCGCATTCAGCTGCAAATGCCTCAACGGCGTATTGGGCAAACGATAAGCATATTATCGCCATTTGCGACGGTTTCAACACAAGCGTCGAGACCCATGAGAACAAAAATGCGGGTGGGGCGCCAAATGCATCCATGAAATATGCGTATTCCGCACCGCTGCTCGTGTTCATCGTGCCGAGCTCGGCGTAAGCCAAAGCGCCGCACAAGCTCAATATACCACATGCCGTCCATACGAGAAAACTGATGCCAATGCTACCAGTTCTCACAAGCAAGCCCGATGGCGAAACGAATATTCCAGATCCGATCATCGTGCCGACGATTAGAGCCACCCCACTGACGAGTCCCACCCGTCTCTTGAGGTGAACAGGGTCGTTCGCCTCTGGGTCCGTCCCCTCCAACCCTCCGCACCCTCCACCCCCGTCTTCGTCATCCCCCATACGTTCATGGATCCCTTGTTTTTGTTGCTGCTGGTCCGATTTTTCTTGCTGCTGTTCCTGCTTCTCTTGCTCCTGTCGTCTCCCTGTGCGGATTTTGCATCCGTTTGCGTTGTTCCTCGCGGATGTCGTATCGCCCGTTTCACCGAGCCACGGCGAACCTCCGTTTCCCTGTTGCTGTAGCTGGCTCCCGTTAACCGTTTGCGGGTCATGTCCCACGGTAGCTGCAAATAAACCATTATATTAATCAAAATCATTTCAATTGCTCGCTAGGTTTTTTCCACAATTATTCAGTAAGAAAAGTAATTTCTTAAATTCGAACACTTAAACTAGATTTATTGTTCTTGTCCTATTCCGATAAAAAATACTTCAAAAAGACTTCAATTAATAACAACCGTTGCGATCACGGACGATATCGACATAACCTCTTCCTGTCAACGCACCGTTTCCATATCCCTCCGCTAGAGGGCATTCAGAGCGAACATAGTCAAGGTATAAATCTCGCGCATACGAATTGCCTCGTAGCACCGGCTTACCCGCACTTGATAATGAATCGGCAGAAAAAGCGCGGGAAAACTAGCAATTCAAATATTAATATTTCTTGTGAACTTAAACGCGTCAAATATCTTCACCATCAATGGATGTTACCTGTGCTCATTGCACTATTTATTATTGACAATCTCCAAAATGAGTACATAATCGATAAAAACAACGTTTATTCCAGAAATTAAATTACGTAATGCGTGAAAAGTGTTTGGATGTATTTTAAAATTTCCTAACCGGAAATTGAGTGATTATCCCTAGGTATATTTTTTTTAGACAGAGAGAGAGAAAACTCTAAGGTCTATCGACAAGTGCCCAGTGCATTCGATCGTTTGAAGTATACACATTAAATATTGATGTTGCTGGGTGACGTGTGTATTGTACTGTCCACCGATGCGCAATAAAAAGCCAAAGAGTCGAGTACCGGCGTCACCGGAGACGAGTGAGAGAAGAAGAGCTGTCGAGTGACGACATATTGTACCCCTGGCGCTAGTATACGTATATCGACGTTTGCTCGTATATCTCTATACGTACATACATACGTGCGTGTGTATAGGTCGTAAACTTCTGCGTCATTGAAAACCCATTTAAATAATAGGCAGTTTATGACGTTTATGACTATATCGACCGAGAATAACTGGCTCGACGATTGACGTGTAAACAAAATGAAAACGGAAAAGAGTCTTCCCCTGGCTCCGCGGAGCAATTTAGAGAAACAAAAAGATTATCTAGATATAATTACTGGCGAGACGCTGATGTAGACGGGCAGCAAACAATTCAGGCAGCTTGTATCGCATCCCTCTAAAGACTGAGACTCTCTCTCTCTCTGCTTTGAATCCTTCTCGCACCTATATAGTACGTCGTTCTATCTATATCCCTCTGTTGCTCTTTCTCTACCCTCCATACTTTAGCAAGCATTTTACGAGACAACTAACTCACATGCACACGCGCATTAATCGCCCACGCGCTCGAGCAAAGGACGAAGAAGTCACGAGACGCGAATTGTGACAATTATTATTGACTCGAGGTGTCGTAGTGTGGCGCCACGATCCACCCAGTGGGCCAATACCAACCGAAATAGATCGGTGGAGTGTGTGAAAGCGATTGACAGAGACGAGAAGAGGAAGAGGGAGAAGGCATGAGAATCAGTTTGAGAGCCAACAACTTCACGTGATTCGGAATTAAGCAGGCCGTATATGTAAATAGATGAATATAGAGATCATTTCATCTCTAGGTAAAACCATGATACGAAAGTTCTCGAGAAACGGAGACGACGCGAAGAGTCCAGTTAATTGTCACCGTAGTGACATCTAGCGTGAGACGATTGAAATGAAATTAGATATCGATATAGATATGTAACAGAGATAAACAGTCAAACGTAAAAAAGGACGGGCAGGTTTGAGAAGCTCTTGACGGGATTAAATTTCAAGATAACCTTGGACGAAAGACTATCGATTCGAGTCGTCGGCTCATTCCTTCGCCTAAAATAAAAGCTATCACTTTATCAGCTAAGCGTCACACTGAAGTAAAGAAACTCACTGAACATTCGAAGTGGACAGTTTCGTTTGTTATTTTATTTCCTAACCTCGATGCCATAACTCTGACGATATAGTTGGATTGTGTCCCGTTTACGTCGCGAATAACCTCGAAATTTCGGGAGTCACGGGAACGAGCAAGAGCTGTAAACGAGTCTCACAACCAAATATATACGCACGTCCACTGCGCATAAATCGGTTTACGTAGCGGATTCAAGAAGTCTCTGGTCGAGCGTCCGGAATTCTGGCGAGAGACGACGTTGCCACGAGCAATGGGAGGGAGAAGTCCGCGCCAACTGAGTTTCAGAGGGCGCCACCACTCGGGCCTTTGGCGAGAAAAAACCATATGGCGCCATTCGCGTGTGAAAATTGCTGATGTCCCGTGACTATAAGCATCGGCTGCGCATTCGGGAGTGAGCCAAAGTATCACGGTGGTTAAAATATTTACGTGTACGATTATAATTCTTAGATGCTCGCTACAAAGTGCGAATTAATTCATCGACGCCAAAATCCGTCGGATATTTACGTACAAGATAAAATGGACTTCTGGCTTTTTTTAAATTAATACGAAATGGTTTGCAACTGAACGTGGAACGAATATAGGTTAACCATTGTTGTATAGACACCATGACGTTGTTACGAAGAGAAACTTGAACCGAATGGATTAAGAATAAACAGAAGCCATCCGAGATCGAAGATTGAGGCAACTTTTTCAGTTTATCTTCGTCCGTATGTAACTTTACCCGGCTTTAATCTCGCGAACGAATTGGATTACCAATTAAACTCACTCTGGACCACCGTGAACGGTAATTGGATCGGTTCTCGAGACGCCATTTTTTTTTATGATTATCGAACGACGAAGTCACGTACAATTTTTTTCTTCTCTCTTTGTTTTCTTTTCAATGTTCTTACAGTGACACTTTTTCAATTCACTCCAACATAACCTGGATAAATTACAGATAAGCACGAATCGAAGGACAAAGTGTTTCTCAACAATAACAACTTTTTTACTCGTTCAACCATTTTTGATGGAACCAAATTCTTCAGTTGAATAAGATCTTTCGATATTTTACTCATAACTTCCAGGAAAACGATGATTTGTTTATGCTCCATGGATCTCTTGCGTAAGTCTCTATCTAAAAAAAAAAATGTTTTATGTTAGTACGTGAAATTCACGTTAGTTAACTGACCGTACTTCGCTTTTCTATTTTTATTCTCCAAGTTTTGGAAATACTCTGACGCGTGTAAAGAAATAGCAAATGGCTGAAATACGGTTTTGGTTTTTCTAATAAAGAGAAATATATTTAATATCCGATCACTAACACGGTCGTCCGAGTTTACAGACGTTCCAAATAAATAGACGCGGTTCAATTGGCTGATCGATCGAGAGTCCTTTAGCAAGTCTCTCCCGCCAATGGGAACGCTCCGACGATGTAGAAAAATGTGAAGCCAACGTACGCACGATGTTTTGCGCATTTACGTACGGCCAAACCAAAAACAGATAGTAAAAAATACGTTCGCGTCAACGAAATAGGCGGATATCTTTCTTTCTAGAAATTAAACGGCGTAAAGATTTTCAAAATAAATAAATAAATAGATAAAAAGATAAATAGATAAATAGGTAAATAAATGGATAAATAGATAAATAGGTAAATAAATGGATAAATAAATAAATAGATAAATAAATATACATTTTGCCCGTAAAAAGCAGATAAATCTGCGAATCGTATGAAAAAACCTCTCCAAGGTCAAATGAAGGTTACAAGATGGAAAGTGTTCCCCTCTTCGTTGTCCGTCGACCGGGAATTGCGTCAAGTTTTCTCCCTGTTCTTCGAAAAATTCAATCGGATCGAAGAGATAAAAAAAAAAGAGGAATAAAAGAAACGAGGCGAGAAAGCGTTATTGATCAAAGATTGGCTAAGCGCGGGCGAGAAAAAAAAACGACATATTCGGCAACCGGATGGCGTTCGTGGATTTTCTACTCTGTGTATAATTCTTATTAAAACCCGGTAGTATAGAAATACATTTGAATGAGATATTTTCAGAATGCTCGCGCGTCCGCCGCGCGGGTAAGGTGTGCGCGGTAACGCCAACGAGATATCGCGGAAAAAGATAAAGATGACGCAACGTTTGTCGAACGGGACGAAAGAAAAAAGATTAGAAAAATTGTGTAGCGAGGTCGTATTTATCAGGGAACGAAAATATGCGGATAGCTCTTAAGAAACTAGAACAGTTCGATTTTTTTTACTAAAATACATTTAGTTAAATTTAGGTGAAATAAAAATAAAAATAAAAATAAAAATTATTTCATTAATCTTATTAGATTAATGAAATAATTTTTATTTATTTTTTATTAATAATTAGATGAATAATAATATATTCAAAAAAATAATCCGACATCTTGTTTTTGGATTAATTAATGTTCATATTTTTACTCGAATATTTAACGAATTAGGACCAAGATGAAATTTGGAGTATATATGTGCTCTTCCGACGCTTTCGTTCTCGAGACGTAAGTGGCCGGCAGCCCTCTTGCGTCAAAGTACGTAACGTCTTCTTCCGCTCTTCGCCCCCACGGCTTCGGAGCGTTTCTTTCAAATTAGCTCCCCACCCCTTCCCGCGCCGCTGCCACCTCCACACTCGGCTCGCTTCCCTCTCCCATTCCGTGTTTCATCTCTTTTTCCCTCTTATAGGGATGAGCGTCGAGACACTTTGCCTGATTCAAGGTGAGTGCACGTTTTTCTGTTCTTTTTATAATTGTCTCGTCGTCGTGAAACGTAAGCGTATAAAACAAGTCTCGTGATCTCGTGAGTGCAGATATAATTAGCTCTCAAGCGCGGTCAGACGTTTATACGACACGAGACGTGGAGGGGGCGCCGTGGGTCAAGCAGAAGTGGGGGTAACGAGAGGCGAGTTTGTATACAAATGTTTATTGAACGAGCGTACGTCGTATGCAACTAGATCCGTTAATGATGTAAATTGTACTCGTCCTATATATGGAAAACTATTTCCTTGGCACACGTGTTCATCGTTCACGAGCCAACAAGTGACAAACGCAAGTATAACACGCACACGCGTCAAGAACGACAAGAGGGTTTCGCATTCATGGGAAGACTTCGCTCGGGTTCCATTAACATCCGCAAGGGCGCCTCGTGCGGCCAACGAGCGCATTAAAAAAAGACTTCCCTCAATTGGGTACACAGTGTTCACAAGCCGATACGTAAAAAACCCGGGAAGCCACAATTTCGTTAATTCTATCGATATCGTTTGACTTATCGATAAAATTAATCGTCCATTCATTAATCAAGAATGAAAGCAACGACGAAGAAATAAATCCTGGACAGTTATCGACACGTGCCGGCGGGTCGTTAACCTCAACACAAAAAGATTAAAAAATCTCTCACGCGCAATACATTGAATTTCGTTGGGGAACAAAATGGCAGAATCCATGAGAGAATCTCGTTGGACTGTCCCACTTTACGACGGATATCATTCTTCGTTACGTTAAACTCGTCGTGTGATCTCGCAGTGAGGTCAAAAAGAGAAATAAACGTACGAGTTTAAAACGCGTGTCGGCCAAATTGATCAGTGAGAGGGTAACGAAACGCCTTCGAGAGTGCGCACGCGCGTGTGTCTGACAATTGACACTGATTGGTACGTATACCGCGAAACCGTCTCGAGGCACAAACGACGATCTTATTCCGTGGCGAGCACGGGCACTAACACACACGGGTCTAAGTACACGTCTCGACGATTTTATCGTTTTACATCTACGAGCGATTGAGCTGTTGAGCCATTTCGATCAATCATACGACAGTTTTATTATTTACCGGGATATAGCGCTATTAAATATTTTATCGCTTAATTCGATAATTGCCGCGTTTGGCGTCTAACGAGTATTCGTTAAGACGTCTCTGTAACGACAATGATAAGAATAATAATGCTTTATTAACGACATTGTATATTCACCTCGTTTGAAGGGCGCGACATGCATGACTCTATGAGGGACCGACAAGAAGCGCGGAACGTGAAACCGCCTCTCATGACACTGTGACGACTCGTCAGAGCTTCCACTTCGCGGCTGCTTATTATCTCTTCTATCACTTTTATCACAGTCTCTTTATTAACGTTGACGAGAGGAAAAAAAGAAACCGAAGGTGAAATATATGTTCCCCTTGTAACGTCGCTCGTAGCGTACCCACTCGTACGTGAGAACTGAGGGAAGGTTTTTCTTTTATGGGTTGCCCGTCTTGCTTTTTTCACGTTCACAGCCTCCCCTCGTGACTCGTTCCACGTCCGGCAGCCTGTCGTTGATCACTGTTCTCTTTGCACCCCTTAGTGTACACTCTCCGGTCTTTTTATCTCCTCGGTCTTTCCCCGCCCCGATGAAAAACCTTTTAACACGAACGTAAATTAAAATAAAATCGTACGGAAGCACTTTTTTGTTTTCGTCCGTCACGCACGAACGCGTCTTGGCTCTGTGGTCGAAACAAGTATTCTTCACTTTCTTTTGTTTTTTTTTCAGCAATCCTCTGAACCTATTCTAGATGACATCGGATGCGCGATGAGTTTTTACACGAACGCTGATTGGTCGCCGGTTTGACGAATTTATTAGCGGAGTCCGGATGAACGATGTGCACACCTTGCGAAAAATTGCACGATACCGAACGACTCGACGAATGTGTTCTTGCGATCTGACAAAATGGAAATAATTTCGCGCGTAGCCGTGATGGAGCGAAGACTCGTCGCGGGACCGACAGGAGAAAAGCTCTACGCGCGTAGCTACGAACGGGACGACTGCCGAGTGGCGAATATCCAACAGTAATAATAATATGAAGCGAGCAACCACCGAGCTATACCCCCAGAGCAGGACGGACCAACGGTAGCACACTCCGCGTCGGCGCCCGGCGACGCTCGATATCCGCGTACTTTTATACCTCTACACACACGCGTAGTAACTAATACGTGCATTCCCCTAGGTTCATACACTCATGGACTATGTATGTGCATTATGCCACGAGCGATTTTCATAGCGTTAGGGTAAATTTATCGCGGTTGACTACGTAATTTCTCCTTCTTTAATAAAGGAACAAGTACACTAGCTGGTGCTTATCCATTTCTACCTCGAACCTATAAAAAGGAGAGAGACAGAGGTGGCCATTAATGTTTAAAAGGGACTATTTTTCTTCGTTCGAATTTCTTGTGTAAGGAAGCTTCGAAAACTGACGCAATGACAAAAGAAAAAAGGGGTTCTTCTTCTTTTACTTGAAATACCTTGGAGATTTCAAGTTTTTATATAACAAATACTTTCGTGGCAAAAATGTTCGCTGCGTAAGTTCGGAGTTTTCTACAAGAGGTATGTTTTCAAACTTTATGGAAATTATAGGTTGATTAGATTGTCGGTTTTTTCAAAACTTTTGGATTCGTTTTGTCGAACCGTCGCTCGATAGTTTTACGTTCTACATTATCGACCTTGGACGACTCGGGTGGTTATCTAGTGCTCTACGATACCGACTTCTGTACGAAAGCAAGTTTTGTGTTTAAAATTATGTCCGTTAGATGGCAGCTCTACATGATCGTGTGATAATATTGCAGATATTACAACTCGATGTTCGTAAAGCATATTAACACGGTGACTGTCACAACCAGCTGCTTTTCAGAATTCCGGTATAAAAAGCAATGTAACTTTAGCATAAATATTGCTAGTAAACAAGCTACGAGATAGCTCGTAAATTGGTGCCCTGGGTAATAACGCAAACTACGAGTTAGCTCGTGGTTGGCAATCAACTCTAACGATACGTCCAACGATAAAAAACGATAGCGAAGAATTTACCAAAGATGACTTTGCAACTTTCTATTACAATTACTACGTACATTTAGATATCTTAACGAAGCCGATAAGGGGGTATTAGTGCAAATAGTCTCTTGCACAAATTTACGTATTTTTGGGAGAAAAAAAAAATATATATATATATATATATATATATATATATATATATATATATTCATCAGTTCACAGATTACTGTTGCTCCATTTTTTGTTGTCTTTGCTTCCTTATCTCGAGATACGCGTTTCGTCTTTATTTAGGACTTCGCAGGCCTGGTAATGAACAAGTCATGTTAATTAAATGGATTTATTCTCAAGGGGTACCAATATAATGTATATAGGCATGCGTGAGTGTATATATATATATCATAGACTACTTCCATTTTTCCGTAACATTGCACTCGTCTACATTATTTATACGTACATAGTTTTTTTAGTTTCTTTTGTTTCATATATAGTTTCCATACGTAATTATAGAAAGACTCTTATAGTCTAATGGACGATAGGCATTATGTGTCCCTTCTCGTCTCTTTCGTGTGGCCAAAAACGGGTATCAAAAAATACCTTAAGATAGATGTAAAAAATCTATATAGCGGACAAATTCGGCTAAATTGTATAACAATCTTTCGTCAAATCAGCAACAACAATCGAGTAGAAAATAATTGTAAAAGTACGGCGGAAAGAATAAAAATAAAAAAAAAGAAATGAAGACAAAAGCCCGCATTGTTTTTCACGATTCTTTTTCCCCTGGAATGATTTCGGCTTAATGAGCAGCGATGAAATAACGGTAGACGAGCGTCGCTAAAACACCTAGCGCCACAGGAATCAGCCACGACCTCCAAGAGCCACTGGAATTTTCCAATCATCACATCACCACGCAGCAGCTATTGTTGTTTTTTTTACGTCGAACATTTGAGACATGCTTTTAGAAATTTCTCTGCTAATTTATATAGCGATAAGAAGATAACAGGGAATGTACGACCCCAAACTTTTGGCGTTCGGAACATCGTGAAGCTTGTGATAGTCGTTAGTTTTGCTGCGAGTTATTAGTATATTATAAATGAACGAACAAGAGTGCATTATAAACTCTGCAATACCTGAAATTGTCATCTCCATTACTTCCATTGGACCAATCTTTCTGTTTCTTGTCCTCCTTGGTAGACACCTGCCGTTCCTCCTACAAAAAACCATGAAGCGCAGCTTCCTTATTCGACAGTCTCACTCGCAGAGAGCGTACAAAGAAAAGGGAAACTATGTAGCCATAGTCATGCGTACCAAAGTGACTTCGCCAATTTTATAAGGTTCCATCATCTGTCTGGCATCGCTCGAATGACCGACGTCCTCGAAAGCTTCTGTAGCGTCATTTCCGGCCTGTTCAAGGAGAACTTCCTCGCCTCCAGGGTGCTTGGAGGTACGATCAAAAAGAGTGACAAAAATCGACAAGAGTTCCATTAAAGAGACTTCTACAAAATTGGTAATAATATATATTTACCTCGCCAAGAAACGCAGTAACGTTGTAAACATTGTTGTGAATAATGAACCATGTTTCCGTGGCGTCGTTATGCTTTGCGACTTCGGCACGGGTAAAATATTTCGTGGGAACGGTTGTCGATTCCGCGGACGCCATTTTTAACAGCGTGGTTGTATGTATATATATAAATATATTTATACGTATACGTATCGCAGTTTTTAGATACCTAGTTGTTCGTACGTAAGTATCAAAGTTTAACCCGCACACGACGTCTGTAATGTACGAGCGACTTTACACTTTGACAATTGTTGCTGGTCGGCGACCGAACGAAACCGACTACATTCACGATCGCCTCGCAGGGGAGTATATTATTCAATGATATGAACTCGCTCTCTGTTGTTAGTCCATATGATCGCAACCAGCAGCGCTCTGGCCCGGTATGTCTAATCATCGCGACTGCGTCGGTACGTTGTTGCCTACTGTTACTACGAACTGCCTATATTTGCCTGGTTCGAGATTCCACTGGCTGGAGCAGGTCCTGTCATTTATTTGAAAGGAAATTTAACACCGCCAGGGCCGCCAGTCGCCGTAGTTTAGTGGAGAGATCAGCAATGTAGGCAACATTCGATAAAAGTTGAATTCTCGAAAGTCAGTCTTGGTCGCTTGGTTTGTATCCACAGGAAGTTGGTTGCGATAGTGTTAATGTATATGTAACGAAAGGATATATACGTCATATATGTCGGCAACTGTAACGTGGATATTTATTAAGCTGCTAACAATTGTCCAAGTTCTCAAATGAGATGAAGCATTGTCATTTACTGATCGTGGCATTATTGCAAATAAAATTAGTGACATGTTTGTTTGATCCTGTTACACTAACAGCCGGCTTAGTAGCGGCTGGAGGTTATTATCTTTATAACAATATCAATAAATGTGAGGCGATCGAATGCTGTACAGATAAATGGATACCGATAAATGAGTACAGTACGTGTTATTATGGTTTCTCACTTACCCTCGTTCATCACGAGTACCACAAAAATGTTTAACCTTTAATTATTTTTTAGAACTGCAAGCTGATCTTAAGAGAAAGTTGCATGGACAACAAATTGCTATAGATATTGTTTCACGTGCCATTGGGGGATACAAATATACTGAAAAGCCTCCAAAAGCTTTGGCAATGAGCTTTCATGGATTGCCAGGAAGTGGCAAGAATTTTGTTGCAAATATGGTTGCCGAATCATTCTTTAAAGAAGGGACACGTAGCAAATATTATCACTTCTTCAATGGTCGTTCGTTCGCGCCCGTTGCTAGTCGTTTGGAGTATTACAAAGTGAATAGTTTTTTAAATACACCCGTAATTAAAAGTCAGTGTAACAGGCAATGAGCTATTTGCACTTCGAAAACTGGATCCGTAAATTATCCGGCACTGAGTAACCGATCGCCTTAAAATTTGGAGGATATATAGAGAATTATGGCATAAAGTGCATGACAGTCTTATATTTCCAAAATTTTGAAAAAAATTTTCCTGTGGTAACTGCATCTGCAAAAATTTTCTCTATGTATCCTCCAAATTTTAAGGCGATCGGTTGCTCAGCCTCCAAATTTTAAGGCGATCGGTTGCTCAGTGCCGGACAATTTACGGATCCCGTTTTCGAAGTGTAAGTAGCTCGTTGCCTGTTACACTGACTCTTAAATACCACAACTGGAGTAACAATCAAAAAATATCAAAAAATATCATTTTCAGGAAGAAATCAGAAAAACAATCGTGAAGAGTCTACTCGAGTGTGAAAGATCAATGTTTGTATTTGACGAAGTTGATATGATGCCCGTGGGTCTCCTCGATGTCCTTGTGCCTTTCATTGATTATACGGATGTAACTGGTGTGATGTACGAAGATAAATACGTTTACGTCCGTCCCAATAAAGCCATATTTATGTTTCTGTCGAACACCGGTAGCACACAGATTATGGCACAGATGCTAAACTTTTGGCAATCGGGTAAAGATCGCACTACCATGAGGCTCTCAGATTTTGAAAACTTAATCACCATGGGAGCTTTCAATGAGGCAGGAGGCTTTCAGAAAAGTGATACTATAGCTACAAGTTTGATCGATTATTACGTGCCGTTTTTACCTTTGGAAGAAAAACATATAAAATTGTGCATGAGAGATGCATTTTCATCTCGAATTAAACCCACTAAAAGAATGGAGGAGGAGGTTCTCTCGATTATTACTTGGGGCCCAGAACCTCATAATGTCTTTGCAAGAAGTGGATGTAAAAAAATTGAAACAAAAGTCATTGGTGTCACCTCTCGCCATCGTTACACGAATTAAAAATATTACGATGAAACATTTTTTAAAAATGTATGGAACCCTATTTGATAGGTCAACAATAAGAAAAGAGATAGTTTTTTTTACCGGTACATACCAATGAAGTTTTCATATTTCTTCATAACATTTCTCTACTTACATGTATACTTATTATAATTATATCTTATTGGCACAATCGGAGAATATACGTCACGAGTGAAAAATATAATTTCTCGTGATTTTTTTTTTTAAATCTCTGTTTTACTCTCTCCCAGCTCTTTTTTCGTTCCAATAATAATAACAATGCATTATGCGTAACGATGTGTGTGTGCGCGTGGAGCGTATGATGTGAACATGTTTTAATTTTTGTGTGTGTGTGTTACGCGCGAACATGGGAAACATTTGCTTATTTCACTTCGATTATTTTTCGAGTACAAGAGAGGAAACCCTTCACGCTTGGGAACTTTTTGTCGGACGCGAACAGCACGGTTTCGCTTTTCAGTTTATTCTATTTTCTTAATATACATATATGTATATTGTTTCTAATATCAATGAGACGTGCGTTATCATTATATTCTTCTCGCCATAATGAAAATATATATTTGCGGTCATTCTGCCAATTTTTTTTCAGAATTCCTCGATAAATATTTTTCAATGAAATGTTCAGCTTTAAACATTCTCAACTGGGGACGTCCAGTCAGACTTCCAGAAGGCGTGCCGGATCATCCGGTGCCTAAAAGATTTCAGAAAGTCCAAATATATGTTATTCGAGCCATCAGACATGGTGATGAAACATCAGAAATTACCATTTCCACATTTATTAATTGCAACTAAAAGTTTGACCCGTTGAAAATTTGACAGCATCGCAATAAGAAAAATTATGAAAAAAAGAACAACCACAACGAAGATACTAAAGAAGTTGATTTCTAAAAATACTAATGTCGAAAACATACAAAAATCTAAAAAGTTTTGAACTTGTTTTTTTAACCCTTTGAAGCATAAATTTTTGTAATGATTGTCAAAATTCTCACTCAGGACTATTCGGGCTCACTGATCAGGAAGAGAGGAAGAGAATGTCAGATTTGTGTAATTCAAAACGGTGGACGTAATATGATCGACACTGACGTTTCAATTTTTGTTTTGCGATCTTGAATTTGAAAGATCTGGCATTTAGATTTATGACCAGCGACCCCAAAAACCCATTCTCATTAAAATTCAAGTTATTAACTTCGATAGATTGTTAAAACATGAATTATTCTGTAAAAGAAATTCTATTTTTTTTGTTTATTTATAAATCATATGTTATAAGCAATTATGCCAATTAGTCTGTATTTTTATGTTCTTTCATCACTAAAGAAACTAAAAAGTACAAAGAATTTGATCTAAATACATTAAAAAGTAAATCAATTGGAAAAATTGCAAAAATTTGGGGTGGTAACGAGAGTTACCACCATGCTTGAAAGGGTTAAATGCAATACGCTTTGTGTATTCAGACTTGCAATCAATTGTGATTGAACTTAACTTTTAAAGGACACATAAAGCATATACAACGTATCTGTGATCTTGTCGATTTTGCAGGATGTCAAAATATACGACTGGGCTCGATACGTTCATTCGCACCTTTCATTATTTGCCATACTATTTTTAGCTCTCCAGATACTCGTTTCTTGATAAGGCCTACCATCAATAGCGGTGGGTGATAGCGGGTTGTAGTGATTAGTGTCGAGCATTTTTGCACAACATTAATCTGGAGTGCATCGCAAAATCCATACAAAGGTATCTGATATGGATTTTGATAACAATTGCGAACGTTAGGATGGTCGCGATCAGCGTTTTAGCGGTGATTTTGGCTTTTAACACGTTCGACGCGATGTCGATTTTTACAATACTTTTCGCTCAGGCGGCGAGCAGCCTGGTACCGTCTAAAAGTACGTCGCCTAAATGGAAAGTTTACTGTCAGTAACCAGGGACTGATGCCGCGTTTAATGTGTTGACCGACACGTCTGACTTTTATCAGTTTTACCATTAACGAGAAAAAAACACGAGAGGAAAATTATCACCTCGTTGTTATTCCTCCTCAACGTATTCTTTCGGGAAAAAACCAACTTGGTCGTTGATTTTACCCTTCCACCATCCCTTTGCATCGCCCTCTTTGCTCAGTATAACGACTCTGGAGCCGCATCGAAGATTCAACTGATTGCGCTCAACAGCACGAAAGTCAAAAATCGCTTTAGCGAGAACGCGTCTGAATGGCCAGAGCAAACGTTGATCTAGTTTCTCAAAGTTCTCGGAGAGCGAGGCACGCTCGTAGTATTCGACCAGTTCGACAACGCTCTTGAAGAAACGCGACTCACTAAGGTAATAAAGATCAGCACCATCCACGTCGCGTTTGAATATCCTGATGTGCTTTACCACATCATTTGCTCTGTAATAGAAATATGAGGGGAATGAACAAACAAGTAAAAGATGGATGATGATTTTTGTACGGAAGAGAAAAATAAATTTGTAATATTGCATGCGGATAAAGAGAACGTCTTATGATACATGAACTGCTTTAAAGCATAGAAAATACGAGTGTTACTCACTTAAGACTTAAAGCGTAGTCCGTTTCATGGGCGAGACGTTGATATGCGGATGGCCTAATACGTAACATATACGTACCATTCTCACGTGCCTCGAGCTTGTGAGCAGCGGCATCTCGGCCTATTTCACCAACAAACCACAATTTTGCCCATAACGCACGATCACAAGGCAACGGCGGCGGAGGTGGTGGAGGTGGTGCTATTAGCATACAACGTCCCGAGTAAGAGATGCATTGTTTGTGAACAGCGAGTCTGCATACGTCGCAACTGTATCCCTGTCGAAATTACGTTACGATTATAAGGATACGTTTTTGTTCTTCGCGACTACGTTAGCATCGTATCGCCAATCTACATTATGTACCAAGAATCTTCATTGTTATTCGTTACCTGAAAAATGCGTCCCTTGAGAAATTTGCCGCATCGTTGACAACTACAGGGGACATCGAATGTTGTTAGGCGAAATTTGTGGTTTGTGCTTCGTGATGCAGCCGGATTGATATTGTCCATCGCGTCCTGAAGTGCTTTCATCCACCTTTTTTTGTCTTGTTCGGTACGGGCATAAAGAGTGTATGCATTGGTACATTGTTTATGCACCAACAACCATTGATACGACCAGCGCGAATCTCTGCCGAGAGTTCTTCTACCCGTATGATCTTCTAGACGATAATCCTCCAGTTTCAACGTCTCTCGATAACTATACTGTTCATTACGGACCAGTTTGCAGACCAATACAACTTGCTCGAAGACGAATGCGTAGCGAGCTTTTACTCGTTGATCACCGTGAGCTTTTACCTGTATTTTCATAAAATCGACCATTACTTGGTGAATTACACAACACGAATTTTCCTGAATGCATTTGGTTCTTCCTTAAAAATTTTCTGCCTCAATTGAAAACTGTTTCTACCTTTAACTCTCCGTCGCGCAATAAACGCCCAAAATCCTTCAATTGAGTGTCTTCGGGAACGTCCCAGTCAATAATGGAGCATTGAATGTCCTCTATGATGTCGAGAGTGTCGGAATCTCGCTTGACCTCATTGATATATTGAGCGACATCGACCATAACTTCACGCGCTTTGCCTAATTCATGAAGATCCTCGAACCAATTGCGTGGCGTCTCTTCGACCAATTTGTCGAGCAGCAGATGATATTTTAAGACCCTTTGCATTGGCACTGATAGAATATCGCGTAATTTAAACTTGCCATTGTTGGCTTCTTGTTGGCACCTCTGTATATTTGAGAGAAAAAGAAAAACAATTGGTTAAGAAAACTGTCTCAATAATTCAGCAATTTCTATTTAAAAATATTGTAAAGTTGATCAATCAATCGATCCTTACGATCACTTCCTGGTTGACCTGTTCACTACGGGCGCATGCCTCCTGCAGTGTATTTTGTGCGACAGTGAGATTGGCACAGTAATCGCCGTATATGAGAAACTTTTCTCGCCAATCGAGAAATACTTGAGCAAGAGCTGCACTGTTTCGAGCTTTGCGTAATTGACTGTGAACACCGGCGTGTATTTCCGATAATTCCTTGATACCAAAAAAAATGCGCGACGAATCCTCGGGTCGTAGAATGGCCGACAGGGGTCGGGCAAAATGCCTCAACAGACTGTTGAGCACCTCGGAGTAATTTCTTTCGGTTTCCACGAGTTCCTGTACAACGTAGTCGCGCTTCTCTCCACCGGAAACTCCACCGTCCTGTGATTCGAATAGAACATTAGTTTTTCACGAATAACTATTTTATCATAAATGCTACCGATCGCTTATTCGTAACTTCTTCAAGTAAGCAACACGCAGCACCTTGATTCGGTTTTTACAAAAATATTTCCTTGTTGACAAAGATACGTTTACAGCAGCCGTTGCAGCAAACATGCAGGCTGAATTGTGAATTAAATAAAAGAAACAAAAGTTGTGACAGAGACGATTATCTCGGTGCTGGAAAAAAACGTTGAAGTTCGGTCGAGGACAACAAGTGCTGTACATAAATTTGGAAAGAAATAATTCTCGTTACGCGCATGAAAGAAGCTATAAAAAATCAAAGATAAAAATAAAATAATAACCTGCACAGCAGACGGAGGAGGTGGTAGGTGCAGACTACATAGGTCCTGGTAGATCTCTGCACTTTGTGCATGGCTGCAGAAATCTCCGTAGCCGTCCTCCTCCCCGACCGCATCTTCAGTGTCTACCCCTCCACCTGCCTCGTCCCCGTCGCGCCTCCTAAATCTCCTTTGTCGACCCTCGCTTTCACGCCTTGTGCACAAAAATATAAAACAAAAGAAAAGAAAAAACACAGCCATGCACTATCTATGCGCCAACACATGGCTTATCACCATTTTCTTTCTCCTTGACTAACATGTTCTCATATCACTTTCTGCATTACATTTTTCAACTGCACAGAACAATTTTTAAGTAATGATTAATTGGATGAAATACGATTGATTTAATATTGAGCCAGAGATAGAGAGAAAGAGGATGTTAGAGATGGAGACAGAGTAGCGAAAAATCGTCGAAATGTTCAACTAAGTAATTCTTAGTGATAGCAACGAAAACAAACTTTTCATTCGTTCCGTTATTTTCTTATTTTATTTATTTTTTCACAGCCCTCGCACACTAACAACGACAGAGGGCACGTAAACGAAAAAACGACGTTATACCTCCTCCGCAGAAGGCCAGTCGCGTTGAGGAGTCGTCGAAAAGCAGAGTAATTCCTGATAAACTTGGGACTCACCGAGGTCCACGGGCCTAGACCTTATGGTAAAGCCCACAACTGGTGTCGTGGTGCTAAACCATATTTAACACAAATTATTCGTCGCAAATATAATCGAAGGATTGGCAAGGGTAAAAAATCTTTACGTCTCGTTGATCAATGAGTTACGAAAGAGAAGAAAAAAATATTGAACTAATAGCCATTATTTTTAGTATACGCCAGATACGAGGATGTTATATTCGTGATATACAGGGTATTTCCGGTTTAATGAATTGTGGAGCAATTATTTCGTAGGGAAAATAATTTCGTCCTCACCCCTGTGGTGTCATAACTCCTCATAACTTCTCGCAAATTCATTTGTAAGATGATGGAACAAATAATTGATTTCCGGATTTTTTTATAGATGTTCATTGCGATTGTAATTTTATAATATACGAACACAAGCTCTTGTTCTTCATCCTCGTTCGCAGATCATTTAATAAGTAATTTTCAATATACGTTCTTATAACCATTGGGTTAAATTTTGATTACTCGATGTTAGAGACTTACCCCACTCCCGCACTTTGAAGATCTTTGTATTTGTCTTCTTGCGATCTGTCGCGTCCCACTGTAAAACCTCTGTGAAGAACAGATTGATCAATAATCAAATGTTATTTATCATAGGTTAGTTCGACCAAGAACTCTTAAAGTCTAATGTCTATTAATTTTGGTTAATTATTTTTTAATTTTCTTGGAATTTTCGTTTTAATATCTTCTTACTAAACATTTCTGACTTTAATGCGTTTATCTTATTACTCACGGAATGCCTTTAGACTGAAGGTGGGCACAGTTGGACAGTGCCGACAAAGTGCAAAGTACTCGATGAAAATTTGACAAATCGAAGAGAAATAAAGGCTCAAAGAGATCCGAATCCGGTAAGCCAAAAGTTGTGCTGCAAGTCGAAAGAAACACTTTAATGTTCCTGAGACAGAGGAATTGTGCCATCTGAGGTTTCTGATTGACATCCTTCATGTCGATGCAGCTTGGCTCTAAGGTATTGAGAAGTTTGCACAACAATACTCCATCCCGCAGCGTATACGCAAGATCAAATGGTATCGCGGTTGGCCAATTTGCAATGTGGTTCGGTCTCAGAGCACCGCAGCGTGTCAGCCAGCTGGCACATTCTTGCCATCCACTAGAATTATCAGTTCCGTTGCTCTCAGCTGCGCTCATTTTGTATGTTTCACTCTTTTGAGCAACTCTTGTTCAAATCGATTTTTCACCCACTGGTGTTGCTGGAGTCTCTATCACCTGTGCATAATCGAATATTTATTAAACCCGAGGTTTCATTCGCAGTCTAAAGGATTTTCTCTTATACTTAAAATAGAAATACGAAGATCACATATACCGTACTTTGTTATTACAAGACTCAATTTCGATTAACGTGTTGCTCCGTTTTGTCTAGCCAAAAAGATGAAAGTCGACGTTGAATTCTCGTTAATGGTCAGCATGTTTCGTGCTGTCGTCTCTTTCGTCGTGAATGAAACGTATTTCAATATTCTTTTTTTTGTCGATTCGAGATATCAGCAGGCGACGCACTCGTTTGATAAAGCCAAATCAGTACTCGTACATGATTGTAGATACGATTTTCATTTTAACATTACTGATAGTTCGCGAGAACACATAATTTCCGTTATGTTCTTCGTACACCGCATATCCTCGAACGATGAAACTATGGAAGGAACCTTTTGTTTTCACTACTCGTCGCTCATTGTTGCATTATTATGACGTACGGCTGATCGAGACACGAACTCGTCGGAGGACACCATTTTGGTATTTTCCTCATTATCAGAGTACCAGTATGTGTGGGTGTTCAGAGAACGGCCGGCAGGTGGCGTCCCTAGTTGACTGAAATGTGGTGACTCCGTTTCTCACCGCTACGCGGCGCATTTGCTCCAGCATTTCTCACAAACGGTTGTAAGGCCAAGTGCTCCTATATATACAACGTCGTCCCTAACCCACAATTCATGTTGCGACACGGGATTACTTGATCAAGTTTCTTTAAATCTTGTAAACTTGATCATGCGCGCATTACATGCACGTGACACATATGTGAGAGTATGAAAGCTACGACGAACCAATATTTTATTTATTGATTTTTTGGAAAATCAACGATCAAACAAACGTTCCAATTATATTATTTATTTCCAACAAACGATTCCGAATCGATTGGTGTTTGAAAAAATCAAATTTCAGAAATTTGCGGCTAACTTAACGCTCATTTTTGTTTCGTTTGTTTGATAAAAAATATGATCAAACAAACGTTTTAATTAATTAAACAATTACAAACAAACGACAAACAATCGTTATAAATTACAAAAAGATGCAGAAGTCAAAATCGAGGGGCTAACTTTACATAGTTTGGGGAAGGGTGCTCGAGGCGAAACACACTTTTCTTTACAAGCTTCCTTCCCAACCGACCCTGGACGAGGGAGCAACATTATCAATTGTAACACAACATGCATGATTTTCTATACGTTACCAACGGGTCTCATCCACAATAATCTATTATCAGTGGGGCCAAAATAAAATCTTTCATGTTGCTCGGTGGTATCCGATATTACCCGACAGCTCCAGTAGAACTTCTTCTCACGATGCAGTAGGAAAAAAATTCAAGTTTCTCAAAAGTTATCTTGCAAGGGCTCGAGCCAAACGAACAAGGGAGATCATTACCGAAAGTTTCGAAGGGCGCGTGTTTCAAAATTTACGAAACCATGGATTTCTGAACGATGTTAGGATACTCGACATCCTAACGACCAAAAAGTCCCTATGAACAAAGTATTTGTTAACTGTAACATTGATTTATCGGTGACCAATTGATACAAAAATTCCAAAATTTTTTATGAACGTATCTTTTTTCTTTCAGATTATCATTACGACGAAGTAGGAAGTGATTATAAGGAAAGGAGAAGATAATAGCATGGTTGGATCACTTATCTAATCGAATGCCACTAGTGTATCGACTATATAGTGCATCCTACTGCGATGACGCACAATTGATATTGCTGATTTACGAAACAATTACGTAATTCAGTACTGTGCGGTTGAAGGAAGTAAGATTATTATTTATCGCTAGAGCTAAAAGCTCACAGTCATCGCTTGAATGTCGATCGCATGCATACATACATTTTTTAATAATTGTTAAAATGTTGGATACATTTAAAATTAATGACCTCAAAGTTGCTATTTTTGTTGCTTTTTTGGGTTTGAATATCATCGGGCATCTAATGCCGACCAATAATCATGAAGAGGCTGTTCATAATGATATATCGGAAGACCAATTGTACTGTAGGGACGACGAGAACAAGCCAGTCGACTGGTAAGTCTAATGACAAAACATACGTCAAAGGTTGGGATTTTCGATCTCATGGTATTAAGGAGGTTCATACGATTGTCACAAAAATATAGAATACTTTTAATTTTTGAGGGCTCATTGATGAAGAAATATACCAAGTCGAGGAATTTTTGTAAATTTTGTTGATGGTTTAGTTACCGAACAAAAGATTTTAAAAGTTAGTCAATTTAACATAGAGACATGGGATTAGATATACTAATCTGAACACTTTTATTTACAAGTTATTCTAAGAAAGAGAGACCTTGATAAAAAAAACACGCCCACAATAGTTTAAATCCATTAGAATGTTTTTAATTGAAAAAGTTAAAGGATTTTCCGTCTGTTTTGTTAGCTGTAAATGATTAACTCAAGAAAAATGACTCAAGAACAACGTGTTCTTGATTAATGAAAGCAGCTTGTACGTTTTAGTTTCTCATGATATTCAGTTTTGAATCGTGAAATTTATATATTTGACATTGGAGTTTTTGCTGCTAATATAGCACGTTCCCTTAACCACATATTTTTTGTAGTTATGTGCAATATTTTCAAAAACTTTGTTAATTAATCCGTCTGTTATTGCTGTTATTTTATAAAACTTTGTACGTCGTCGTGCGTACTCCAACTGTTTTCTGTCTTGCTTCTCGTTGCTCGTCCGTTTCTGAAGCTCGTAATGTATTTTTCATTTGTGACTGACGTGTATATCTTCCAATC
>JAPYZT010000061.1:0-59173 GCA_030522965.1 Tryphoninae sp. A BG-2022a | reverse complement strand
CGAATTGCATAAATACGAGCCTCGCGCAGTACCACTAGCGCCTCTAGCGGACGGCGACCTTAAGGGACACACCAGGAAAGCTTAGTGCCAGGGACCTGTCCAACCCTCACATGTCATAGCGAATGGTTGATCTGTCAAAATCATACGTATCTTGTATGTATTTATAAATTGACGGCCGGTTAACCATTGATTAGCTATTTTACGAAAATTAGTGTTCTTCGATGACTGCAACTCCAAAAAATGATCAAGGATTGATTCCAGTGTGAAGGGTATTGAATCCTTGTAATTGCGAAACGAACATAACTCTGTATCGCAGGAATAACCTCTGAAAATGGTGTTGAACGACTGTGCTGATGTCGAGAGCATCGGCTGTGGTTTCAATGCTTTTAAGGAAACGGAAGAAGTCGTATCGCTGATTGAGCAATTAAGGAAGTCAGATGCTGCGATACGAGAAGTTGAAAAAAACATGGAAAGATACAATTTCATTTTGTCACAGTACCAGGACCAGCCACATCTTCTAGATCCGTATCTCGAGTTAATTCTCGGATCTTTAATATCGATTGTCAAAGACGAACAAATTACAGAGGATGTTAAAAACAATGCATTCAAGTATTTGTTTAGTCTGATGTCGGTGAAGAGATATAAAAATATTGTAACTTACTTGCCTCATGAGGTTTGTATACCATAACTTGTGTATAATTTCCTGTCATAAAATCATTATAAATAGAATTATTGATACGCTGTCATGAAAAATTAATCATAATGTTTACATCCTAAATAAGTAGTTGTATGAGCATCTTTGTTCGCATTAACAGGTAATAGACCTTGTTCCTGTTCTTCGAATGTTGGAAAAACAAAATCCTACCGATGTAAAAACTTGGGAAACGAGATATGTGTTGTTGATATGGTTATCTATAATATCAAAAATACCATTTCCACTGTCACGGTTAGAAGTATCTGAGACAGTAGAGCCTTCCGAAACAATCATTGTGAGGTATTTCCTGAATCCAGATGTCTATAATTCGTCATAATTAGACAATTATCTTTTTCTAAGATATCTTACTGTTATTTTCAGACTGTTAGAGATATGCAAATTGTACTGTATGTCCAAGGACGCATGTTCTGTTGCAGCTGTATTTCTCATTGCCAATTTTCTCACAAGATCTGATGTCAAAAAATTGTATCTAGAGGAAATGATAATGTGGTGTTTAAAGGTAACATATATTCATTATTTTATTGAATTCACAGTAATTGATAAAAACAATTATAAATAGTGCTTGGAACAAGACTCGTCGAGCCACGGACCATTGGCTGTTCTTGCTTCGATATTAAAACATTGTGCCCGCGAAGATCTGAAGCCCTATGGTCAAATGATATTTGATAAGGTTTCCAAGCTTAATCTCCGTGAAAATCCGGCTGTTCTCGTCCGAAAGTTTGAAATGAAAGTTGTCCAACGAATCGGTAATTATTTACTTTAGTCGTAATGATTTTGAAGGAACATTTCTAAAACATTGGTGAACATGGATCGGTGGAATTTTACAGGTTTCGTATTGTTGCGATTAAAATTGGCATCATGGAGGTATCAAAAATCCAGCAGGCCAATAACACTATTACCTACCATACCAAGCAATATACCGAACGAAAACACGGTCGAGAGCAAAGAAACGATGGTCAATGACAATGATGAGCAAGATGTTCCTCCAATTACGGAAGAAATCATTGAACAACTTATTCAAGGACTTCGTGATAAAGCTATTACCATTAGGTTTGTATCTTTGATAGCTTCAAATTATTTAAAATTCTTCTATCTAAATGAATGAAAATTAGAATAATTGTATGATACTGTAGATGGTCCGCAGCAAAAGGAATCGGTAGAATAACGTCTCGTTTACCGATTGACCTAGCTGACGAGGTCGTCGGTTTCGTACTGAACTTATTCTCAGGCCGAGAATCCGATTCCGCTTGGCATGGTGGATGTTTGGCATTAGCGGAATTGGGTACAGAATTCAACATTTGTAAAATAAAGGAAGTATTTATTATTATACATTATAACCAAAATTTTCTTTCAATGTTTTAGGAAGACGAGGATTACTTTTACCTCATCGTCTTGGTGATGTCATTCCGTTGGTTCTTCGGGCTCTCGTTTTCGACGAGCCACGAGCTTATGGATCAGTCGGCTCAATTATTCGCGATGCCGCATGCTACGTTTGTTGGTCGTTCGCGCGAGCTTTCGAGCCCGAAGTTTTTCAGCCCTATGTGAAAGAAATTGCTGCTAGCCTGCTGATCGTTACTTGCTTCGATCGTGAGATAAACTGTCGTAGAGCGGCGTCTGCAGCCTTCCAGGAGAACGTCGGTCGTCAGGGCAACTTCCCACATGGTATAGATATCCTTACCGTTGCCGATTACTTTGAAGTCGGAGTCCGAAGCAATGCTTACCTTAAAATCAGGTGAGACTTCGAGAAAATATAAAGTTTCGCACTGAAGAAGGAAATCGACGGGTCTGATGGTTTTTTGGTATCCCCAGTGTTCATATAGCCCAATATACCGAATACACGCTACCGATGATAGATCATTTGGTAGCGAGAAAAGTAACTCACTGGGATACAGCGATCCGGGAACTAGCTTCGAAGGTGAGTTGGAAAATTCTAAAAAAATCATGATGTTGAGATTTACGATTTATCACATTTTTTCAGGCACTTTATAATCTAACCGCAGCTGATGCGCGTTACATGGTCGAGACTGTATTACCGAACCTGATAGACCTGATAGGTTCGATAGACTTGAACGTCCGACATGGCGCAGTTCTGGCTATTGCGGAAGTTCTCGAAGCTTTGTACAATCAATCCAATCTTAAAATCGAGCATATTATAGGTAAATGGATAACTGAAAACTTACCTATGTACGTTGAGAATCACATTGCTAAATCAATGTTCTCCGTTAAATTTCTCTATTTGTTTTTTTTTTTTTCAGGTACACCAGCAATTACTGATATCCAAAACGTAGTAAACACGTTTAAGAGTCGTGGACAATTCAAGGGTCTTGGTGGTGAACTGATGAAGCAGGGATGTGCATTGTTGATAAAGAAATGCGCACTGGTACATTTTCCAGTAAATGAAACAAGCACCGTGGACGAATGGCAAAATTTATTGGAAGAATGCTTGAGCCATGAAGTGGCGGCTGTTAGATTAAGGAGCGCCGAAGCTCATACGGCTTTTTTCAATGAATATTACACAAATTCAACGTTCAGCGATGAACGGAGACAAGCTTTGGTCAATCGATATTTAGTCCAATTGAAATCGAACAATCAGACCGTAAGGATAGGATTCGCTCAAGCTATAGGTAATCATTCCACGTTATGTTCATTGCAATCAGCATGTAGAAATTTGATAGATATTTAATTCTCGTTCGTGTTCTTATCGCTCACAGGTCACTTTCCGGTATTCATGTTGCGTGAAAGGGTGAAGGATTTTCTTGAATCACTAATAGCGTGTACTCACATAACGGAAGAGACATTACTGTGGGCGGAAAGCAGAAAGGAAGCTCTCAACTCGTTAACGATGGCCTATCAAACTTTAGGCGTCAAGGACGCAGAAACTTGGAAACCCTACGTCGATCGTTTATACGAGTGTTATTTGCTCGCTCTGAAGGAATATACCACGGATAGTCGAGGGGATATCGGAGCATGGGTACGAGAAGCTGCAATGTCGGGTCTTCACGTAAGCATAATTTCTTTTTTATTTTCATACCTCTTTGTAATGGAATTAAGTTCGTTGCCCCTATCATGATAATTATATTTTAATAGACACTGACGAACTTGGTATCCCAAGCAAATTTCTTGTCAATTTTGAGCGAAAGTCTAATGGCCCAAGTCATTGGTGGAATAGCTCAACAAGCTGTCGAAAGAATCGATAGAACGAGAGTCCAAGCGGGAACTGTTTTTAGTGCTCTTTTGCACAGGTAAGTTTAAATGTCTATTACTTATGTATTATTAAACATTGAATTGCACCTATCATAAAATATTTATTTTATTCTTCCAGCAATCCACCACTTCCAAATATACCTCACCATTCTGAATTGAAACTTATATTTCCTTACAAAGAATGCACAGAGAGCATAGACTGGAAGACCGAGTCCGTTACATTTCCAAGATTCATAAGAATGTTAAATTATCCATCATACACCGATCCCCTTTTACGAGGTATTATTTTCAGCGTTGGTGGACTAAGCGAATCTTTGGTAAGCCATTTGACAAGCCTCATACACCTGGCATGGATGAATAGATAATTGAAAAACTGTCTATTTTTTTGTTCTTGTCGCAGGTAAAATATTCCAGCGTTTCGTTATTTTCATATTTGAAAGAAATCGATGAGAAGAGCCTCGAGAAGTTGGTTAGCAACGTTTTGGACATTTTCGATGAGAGCCACAAGAACGAACGCATGATCACGTCAATTTTGGCATTTTTGGATCGTCTGATGAGCTCAGGATGCGTTCAGAGTATCGTTGACAATCCGGAGAGTGAAATACCAGAACGCATGTTATCGTTGCTAAAGCGAGAGGTCAAAGCACGTGGTACTACGAAGCTTATAACGAGTAGTATAAAAGTTTTTTGTCAACTATTGCAGGTCAGTTCAGTAGCTAGTCTGAATATCGACAAATTTTTACGATTCGTCGTCCGATTCACCATTGAAAAATATTTTGTCATGTTTTTCAGGTACGAGGACCTGTAAGCAAAAAAGCTTTTGGCCAGTTGAGTATATTTTTATGCAACAAATACAAATGCTTAAGAAAAGCAACTGCGATTCGCACCTATGAAGCTCTGACTCTGTATGGAGAAGATATGGATTTACCAGAGGAAGATCTCGCCCAAATATTAACAGAACTAAACGCGACGGATTGGGAGAAACCTGTGCCCGTTTTGCGGCCGATAAGAAATCATCTTTGTGAATTAATGAACATAAGCATACCCATATTGCAGAAAAAGGCCTCTATCTAGGCTTTTGACATAGCAAAATAGACATTCTAACGAACGAAAACTAATGTTTAGATGGATAATGCTGACAAATTTTTGCACGGCGTTCTGTACGCATCATTTTGCAACGGTAAACAACTTTTCTTTTTTTTTTACTAAAACATTGCTTTTATTAATCTATAATTGTATCATGAAAATGAAATTAATTACGTTATAGTCAACTCGCTTTGGTGTTTTTCCCATGATTATCTTTTTGATCTGAATTTGGTCACAAACATTCGTTATTTGTATACATGTCGAAAGTTTTTTTGGTAAAACTATTGATTTCTATTTTCGTACCTTCTTCAACGTGACGAGCCAGTAATTGTGCGGCACACTTGTCGAGCATCCATTGATATGACCATGGATTAAGTTGATTTCTTTTACTCGATAACATGTTTCTCGGCGTTGAACAATTGTACTGTTTCGTTGTCATTATACTATTACTTCTTCCATCATCTAGCTTCTCACAAACGTGACACTCTAATGCACGAACAAAACGGCTAAAGAAATCACCCAAATTTTTCGGTCGTGATCTTAGATTGTTCAGGACACGATCGTTGGTTATACTCGTTTCCGGATTTGATATCTTGTGGGCCAAGTATTCTTCGTAACGTTCATCGTCGTTGTTAATTTTCATCAAGAAATCTGCGAGATCTTTAGGCTCGGCGAAGTCTTCGACCGCAATTGCCGACATATTGTTTGGTAGCCAGTCCTTCATTCGTGAAACAATTATTGATTCGGATTAAAGTTAAACAACAAATTTATTATGTACAACAGAGAAAGTTAACTTTGAATCAACAAAAGGGAAATCTATTGAACAAAATTTATAAATAATCAAGCCAAACCTTGAATGTCGGGGATCCGTAGTAAATCGGTATGGAACCTACAATCAATGGTCGCCACAATTTCTCTGTGATGTAATCATCGCAAACCGCGTTTTCAAAAGCCAGAGTAAATTTATATTGTCCAACGAATGTCAACAACTCCTCGCTGTCCAATTTGTCGATATAATTCACGCTCAAGCTACAAATATAAAATAAAAAAATAGATTTGCGCCAAGTGAAAACGACCAGAATTCATACCTCTCAGGAAGGCGACGATTGTTCAAACAAGCTCCGTAAGAATCGACCTGAATGTATTTCATCAACTCTGCGACATACGAATCCCGATCATTGACAGTATCACAGTCAGATTGCAGGTATAGCACAGGGGCTAACTTTTTTGTGATCAACAGTTTATTCTTTTCCTCCACAGGTAGGAAATAGTTTGTGCCTAATGAAAATATGATGATACACGTTCATGTATAAACTTACTGATGCTTTGATTCAATCTTTAATGCAAACTGTGATACATATGTACGTACTGAGTAACTCTTCCTCCCCTGGTAGAGACAATAGAGTGAGAGGTACATCGCTGTAACGGCTAAAAGTTGCTGAATAATTGAACAGATGTAGGGCAGCTTGGTGAACAAACATTGGATTGTTTCTGGGTGATTCCTCATGCAGCAATGCCCATCTCACTTCTTTGCCTCGTGGTATTGGAAGATCGTGCAACTCTACATTGCTTCCATAAAAGATGATTGCCTATGGACAACCAAGTTGTATGAATTCATTGTCACGTATAAAATACTTTTCTTGAGATATCGTTGCACATAAAATACAATTACTTTAAGAAGAGGATGCATCGCGTTTGAACGTTTATTCGTGAAGTAACAACGTTTATCACCACAGATTCTATAGTCCTCATTTTCCCCGAAAGATGATGTCCACCATAAGATTACTGGAGCATCAATGTCGATGATACCTGTTCAATATTTGTCCTTCATTATATTAAGAAGTTTTCTAATGTTTCTAATAGTAAACAATTCTCAGTACCTTTCCTTTGCATGTTATCCGCTTTTGGTATCAGCCACATCTGTAATTTAAGAATTGTTTATTAGAATACATCACGAATGTATTGTTTCAAGAAATCATTTTTTTTTCAATTGACTTGTAATAGACTGGTAATGTTGAAGAATTTGAGAGCGACCTGGGATACCTGGAGTATGGTCAAAACTCCGCCCAGTAAACCAACAACGATGCAAATCCATTCAGTTGACGAACGCCGAAACGACCACATCGTTGTTTCTATCCACGAAGCGTATGCAGGAATTGAAAATGTTTTCGTAGAGTTCCAGCATTCTGTGTCTTTCGGGGCATCGGATGAGCCACCGGATGCTTCATATCATTCTTTCTCGCTATCATTAAAAGGCGCAGTTAGTGTGCCGTTCGGTACGAATACTGGAATATACGAGAGAAATTATCAGAGAAACGTTTTTAATATTGTCCCTGATGCTGAATTCGAATGTTGTCCTTTGGCACGCCCTCCAAAGCATTAACGGCGTATACCCGTACTACCAAAACCAGCTGTTCCACCGAATGCTGACGAATATGACGCGGTTTTGTGTACGCACGTGTGTAACACTTTATACTAAAAAAAGTAACTGTTACGATTTAACGTAAAAAATAAAGCCGTAGTGGTTTTATGACGTGTCGTTGAATATAAAACGAGTTAAGCTTATAATCATGAGTAATCATTGGCGAAAGTACTTGTTTTGGTTCGCTTACGAACACGTTGATTTCCGTATAGCTGTAAGTAAGACAAAAGCGATAACAAGATAAAAACCGAATGGATCTACAGATATGTTCTATGATAAAACGCTATGATTTTCATATAATCACCAATTTTCTTTCAGGAACTGGAATCAATCGTATCTATGTATAATATAGAATTTAAATCAATCAGGAGACCAGATGATCATGTAAGATCAATTTACAATCAACCTTTACGAGTGCACATGCTTTGTTTCAGTACCCTACACGCTATGAAAATATGTTTCTCAAGTTATTAAACAAATGTGTTAAAAATGTTCCAGTTTGAAACTTTTGGCTTGCACTTTTTTTTAAATTATCTTGTTTTATTTTTTGCAGCCATACTGGTTGGTGCAACTACCCAATGAGGATGTCGTTCACAAAATAGCGAGCAGAGCGGTATCCTTGCGTTTTTGTTTAGAGTTATGGGGTCACAGTACAAACCTTGATGCTCTGCACAGTCAATTGAAAATGTATCCTGCAGAGAGCCTCAGGTGTTACATATCCAATACTAAATCGTTCAAGATTGTCGTCGAAACGTTCTGCAAACATTTTACGCAGAGAGAAAAAGTGGAGAAGATAGAGGTGAATACGGTGTACTTCAAAATTCCAATATATGTGGGCAATTACATACATGTATCCCTGCAACAAAAAATTGAATAGCCAATGAAAGACTTTCAGCTACCTTCCTTTTGAAGGACGCATAAACTTGAGAAATCCCGACACGACGTTGTTCTACATAGAACACTATGGTTTAGATCCCAATAATATACCTGATACACCCGAAGAATTGTTTTTTGGCAGATGGGTGAGGAAACAATTTTTTCATCGAAAATGTATTTTTACTTTGTTTCCCTGCTAATCAATTGATCCGGCAGATCACAAATGGTCAGAGGGATCTCATACAAAAATTATCACTGAAGACACGAAAATTCATTGGAAACACTTCTATGGATCCACAATTGTCATTGATAATGGCGAATCAAGCGCAAGTTAAGGACGGTGATATTGTTTTAGATCCATTTGTCGGAACAGGATCGTTGCTCGTAGCTGCGGCGCAATTCGGAGCCTACATACTTGGCACTGACATTGATTTTATGATGCTACACGCTCGTACGAGACCCAGCCGTATCACGCAAAAGGTATTTTATGAACGGTTACTGAAAAAAAAGGAATTTATTTGAGATAAAAGAAACATTAATTTGTTTCCAAAGACAAGAACAAAGGATGAAAGTGTAGCAGCTAATATGAAGCAATACGGGAAACAATCGCACTATCTGGACGTTGTTGTATCCGATTTTTCTCGACCCCTATGGAAGTCCGATATGAGAGTGGATGCCATTATTACTGACCGTACGTAAACTGAACTAAAATATTTTATTTTTTGATCGAAAGCTAACGGTCTGTTTTTGCACAGCTCCTTATGGTATCAGGGAGGCGACGGAACGCGTAGGGTCAGCGAAGTCACATCCGGTGATCGAGGAACATCAAGCTTCGTCGCACATACCTTCGAAAGTAGAATATACTTTACCGCACATATACAAAGATTTGTTAAATTTTGGAGCTAAGCATTTAAAAATTGAAGGGAAATTGGTGTGCTGGTTTCCGCTCTACAGGTGACTTTGGTACAAAATATCTTTTCTCATTTGCTTTTAAAGAACCAATTAAGAGCTGTACCTCTCCTTTTAGGGATCAATATACGGACGATCAATTACCGCGTCATCCCTGTCTCTCTTTGACAGCAAATTCGGAACAAGTACTCAGCAATTATGCGAGTCGCAGATTACTGACTTACACGAAAACGCGTGAACCCTGTGAATCTGATGTGATGACTACTGTAAACATCGTTGATTTTCGAGAAAAGTACTTTGCCCTCCGTGACGATACGCGAAAAGAGAGACGTCAGAAGCGAGCCGAGGAGAGGGCGAAGAACAAAGAAGATTGGGAAAGAAGCCGTCGCGAGAGTACAGAAAGATGACCAAACAATTTTGTACATAACAAATCGTTTTACTTCATGTTTTTAACCTGTTGATGAGATTTGCCGAAATTACAATTGTTTAACAGTATGAATCGTGTATGTTTTAAGTTTCCTGCTGTACGATATAACTATTCCGGATATGTAGTTCACTTTGGAACGTGTTTCTAGAAATGCAGTGTCTCCCATAAATAATAAGTACTAAAGTCGAGTGGAAAAACAATCTTGGAATACCTGAGATAAATGTTGATCTATTAAAACATTTTGAAGATATTCCGACGAGAAAACTTTGATTTACAAAACTTTCATGAGGTTTCGGCAGTAAAACTCTTATAGATTATGTCGAGAGTGGCTTTGTGGAGACATGTGAAAATAAAAGGTCGGTCCTTCGTTATGGACACGATAATTCCTGCGTACGTTTCATCATTTGCCGTATGCCTACGATACCAGGTACCAATTAGACAAAATAATAAATTCACTCGAGTTCGTTCTTACGTAAATTTTACGAGAATCGTGGAAATGTGATTAGTGTTTTGTTGTATACGTATGAACCCCGAAAATTTTTCGTACGTTCTGATCAAACGCAATACGAAATCCTTCGTCCAGAACCTCCAGAACCAGGTGCGGAGGGGATATACGCAGCATTTACATATATTACAACATTTGAACAAATATACAAATTACTAGCTAGATCGTCCATAATCATTCACTAAACTATGTTCAGCTTCAAGCATCGAGTTGCAATTGGCCTAGTAAACCTTCCACGCTCTTGATACTTTCGTCCGATACTTTGGACTTGTACTGTTTGACGATTTGTCCAGACACCCATTCGCTCAATTTAGTTGCCTCCTTCTTCTTTGAAGCTGGGCATTTTGGCGACGAGGCAATATTATTAACCGTCTACGAAAATAAATTATTCATCAATGTGTATCAGTTGCTGAAAGTATGATCAGTCAATAATCAATTATTTCACTCACCAACAACAAACCATAAAGCGCACGTATATTATGTGGATTCAATTTCACTGCTTGAATGAAATAAGCCTTTGCCTGTTCCATGTTTTCAAAACCTCCCTAAAATGTAATTGTGTTATTACAATATTTTCGAAACAGAGAGAAAACAAGGTTGCTGATATATCAAACACCAACATAGTAAATGGCTTTTACCTGAGAATACTTGATTTCAGCATATCTCTGATAGATGAGATGGCTGTGAGGATTATGCAAGATCAATTCTTCCATGCAAAAAGCTGCTTTGGCATAATCCTGTTCTTGCAAATACAGATCGCACAATTCGTGCCAAGCTTCTTGATCGCTCATGAATCTGAATTACACACGAAATTATTATTTACGTTTGATCCGTGTATGTTTTCTAAATAGACAAATCACCTGGGCATTAAACATTTTTCCAGGCATATTTTTTAATAAGATTTACTAATAATAATCTACGGTGGCTTTAATAATTGTGGATAAGGGACAACGGTTAAACGAGATCAGACCCAGGGCCAAGATATCATTCTCATTGGTAATTCAATATTTACCAAGTTGAAATAATGGTGTGATAATATATATTACTTTTTCAGGTATTCTGTGAGTTCCTTTATAGCATCCGTAGTTCTTCCTTTAGCTTTCAAAATAGCCACTTTTCGTTTTCGTGGAGCTGCATTTGTTTCATCCCTTTTAATTATAGAATCCAGAACTTCGGTTGCTTCATCATACCTGAAAGAAACTTTGATACTTTTTGCTATCGATACATTTTTTTTTAACAGTGATAAAATTTTGTCAAACTACATTTCCAAAGCTTCCAAATGCATCGCATGATACTTGTGTACTCTCAAGCTTCCAGGAAAGTCCCTCATCAAATATTTAATGCAGAATTCAGCAAATGACAATCGATCGCAGTCTAGGGCTGCTACACATACTTGCTCCAATACCAAATATTCTGTGTGAACAAAAAAAAAACAAAACACAACATTGCAGTCAATTTAAAATCATATTATTCTATATTATTTTATTTTCACTCACTTTCATTGCCAAGTTGATCTATTTTGTGCATTAATACTGATTCCCATAAGTCCACAACTTCTTCACTTTTACGTTCCGAATCTTCTCGCCAGGTTCGAAATAAATCACGAACCTCTGAAAATAGTGTCAGTCACAATCGTCAATAAGAGCCTTTTTGTTTCTCATCGGATTTCATAAATTGTGCCATTAACAGGTGAATATTGAAATTTCGTGTATTTTGAAAGCCGTAGCTAATTTGTAAATTAATAAATATTGATCATTGCGATCTATGACACATATACGGGAAAAATTATCGAACTGTCATTCAAGTAATGAATATCAATTATGTTCAATGAGGCTCTAAATAGATCGGAGCAATGTATCGTAATGTTGTATGTGAATGTACATACCTGACCAAGTCATCTTATCGCGATTTAAAGCCATAGTCCTATTTTTATTTAATTCCCAAGTTAAAAATGAAAAAGGGTAAATCAATAAAATGATTCAACAAAATTTGACGGGACACTAATAGCGAGGTTATAGTTGAACGATGTGATAGCGGCTCCACACAAGAACTATCCGCATTGTGAAATAAGCGCAATCAAGCAAAAAGACCTCGACCCCGTTCGTTAAAATCAAGAAGGCAGTGGTACGGACATTTGAAGTTCCAAATCCATGTTCCTCGTGTCACCGTGTACGATGGCATACGATAATTGATCGTCATATTTTACGATTTTACGATTACTCGATGTAAAACGGAGTAATCGAACGATGCAAGTGAAAACATTTCGATTGTCTGGCTATAATGAAAATTGTCCTCGATTGACTTTGATAGCATTCTTTATAAAAACGTTCTAATCCTTTTTCGTCATTTAAAGAGAACTTCACCACAGTCATAGAATTCGGTCGGAATTGTTCGCGTCGAGGGGTGTAACTTTGAACACCTTGCAATTAAAAAACACTAAAAAGGTTTTGCGTACCCGATGTAAATATGTGTGAGCTTAATTTAAGACGTTATTAACATAAAGAACGTGGATTATTGTGAATTCGCAATGTCTGGCCTGTAAGATGTAATAATTGGACCTTTGTTTCGTGATGAAAAGAACCAGGCACTATATCGCTGGTATACGGTACTGCGCAAAGTGTTTGAAGTGAATGATCGCGTAAAGAAACAGGTGTGTGTGTGAAGTTAAAAAGGTCGGATCAAGGTGGCAGTGGACGAACGGATGGAAACGGGACAGATGGCAGCACGAGCCGGGCAACAAAATTCTTGTTGCTCTTATTCCCAGCTGGAATATTGCTAGTCTCGCTGTTATCTGTTGTGTTTTTTGGGGCTGGGAACTGGGCAAAAAACATGTCCTTTTGATGAAAATTGTGATATCGGAGTAAAAGTCGGCCGTGTTCTCGGTTTTTCGCGAACGCGGTTGCCCCGTACGTCGGTGGGTCGCTGCGTGGCTGTATCAAGCGTGTAATTTAATAAGAGCCAGGGGAGGTTGGCGATTTAACAGGATATCGATTTGTTCGCGAGTGTGCTGTGCTGGCTCTCTCCGTCGTCGTCGTCGACCGTGTCGCACACACCACAACCAGGCAGCCATGGACGTCGATATTTTTGGGGCACAGCCTGAACCGTGTAGGTCGAGCCGTGTCCGGATGTGCTCAAAGGCCTGATAGGGCCCGAAATGTGACCAAGGGCCGACGGTATACGGTGGGTTTTCATTAATTAGGGGAAGTAGTAAGATAGTCGTTATACTTGGCTTGGTTGGCCATAACCGCGTATACCTTGACCACGGTTTCTTATTGTGTCGTCGGTGAGGACGTGTTCCTCTGAGCGCATAAAGGCGAACAACAGAGGCTCACGATAACCGAGCATCGGGAATATATATATATCGGAAATAATTTGAAAAATACCAACAAAAGCAGCACAATGGAAATCGGTGGCTTGACGGGTACTGGCGGTGGGGCGGTCGCGTGTCCCGTTTGCACGCTGTATTTGCGCGAGGGTATAAGCCTACAGAGGCATTTGGACACGCATCCTAAGGAACAGGTTATAGAGGCCCTAATCAAGGCTAGTTCAACTCCAAGTTTACCTCCAACGCCTAGTGTACCACCTAATTTACCGAATGCCCCAAGTGCACCACCACCGTCACTACCACCACCGCAACAGCAGCAGCAACTCAATTCCAGTCCTCAAATACCGTCGCAAACACCCTACCCGGTCGGACCGGTATTCGAGTGTCCTCCTATAAATACAATGATGCCACCTCAGTTTGCCTCGTTCAGTTATCAACAGTTCGTCAACAATGGCACAATGATGATACCCCAATATGCCATGGCGCCTCAGGCTAATCAGATGATGCAGATGTTGTACAATCCCTATGGCATGTATCAGCAGCAACAGATACCAACGGTTCAGATGATTTCGCCAATTACAACCATACCAACCACAAGAATCAGACCAGTGGTTACAGTCGCCAGTGACGTTAATGCCAGAAACGTTATTATACCCACCAGTTCTTCGGACACCAAACAGATATCGTCCGAATTACTGTCCGAGCCAGAACCCGAGAGAATTCTCCCAGAAATCGACCTTCCTACGACTCCGACATCGGCGGAAGACGAAATACTGACGACTCGTCACAATGCTGAAGATACGACAAGACTCCAAGTCGAACATAGAGGACAACAGACACAAAATCCCATGACGCAACGTATGATTCCCGAACGTCAAGATTATCAAAACTCTCAGGATTCCATAGGCGATGTGTGTGAAACTGGCACCAATGAAGAGGACAAAGTCGAGAGTATAACCGCCGATCCTCAAGACGGAGAAGAAACTAGGACAAATGATACCGAATTGCAATGTAACAAAAGTATAGAATTTGAGGAATCCGAGGGTCGTGAGTTCGCACAGGTATACGAAACTGTGATGGAGAAGACTAGCAATAACCAGGTAGAAATGGAAACAGAAGCCACGTCGAGTAAGACCGAGAGTGATCCATTGATGCAGACAACGGAAAACAGGAACGAGACTGTTGTAACGCAGCAACAAAGAGTCGAGGAACGAATCAAGGAAACGACCCAACCGGAGGTTGAGCAATTGGAACGTTTACTGATAACGATGATGGAGTCGGGCTTCGAGGCTGTACGAGAGAAGAGGACTGAGATCACGCTGGAGAAAATCGAGAGGGAGCAAGAAAGATCAAGTGTCGAACTCGAAGATACGGAAGTTACGAATGTTGCTTCTATGCAAGTAAAGAGAGACCAAGCTGAAGTGGACGAGGAAGAGGAGACGATTGATAAAATGTATACTGCCGAATTGCAAGACGAGATATCTTGCAAGATAATGAACGAGAATGTTGAGGGTATCGACGAAACCGAGAGCAATTTTAATAATGCATATCGTTACAGATGTAGCTTGTCGGCACCTTCGTCGCCCATGGGTGTGAAAAAACTTCACAGGACGTATTCTCTGAGATCCGACTATGGTTCGAATGAAAATTTTAACCTGTATCCAATCGGACTTGAAGCCAATCCTCTCCAAGGTCATGAGGACGACGAAGTAAAGAACATGCAGGACAATTTTGACGAGGAAGACATGGAACTCGAAGAGATAGCCAGTCCTCATACGCCATTTATCAAGCAAAGATCTCACACTCCTTTATCAGCAATAAGCGGAATATCGGGACTTCGAGTACAAAAGAATGTTGGTAAAACTCGTTCATCAACGCAATCGTTCGCGCAATCGTATTCACCAATGCCATTGGACGCGGAGACTACGACGGATGACGATGACGACGACGAGGACGAGGACGATGAAGAAGACGAGGGTGAGGAGGAGAGCAACGATTCCACAGATTTGACAATGACGAAACATCTTGCTGATTGTTCGCAACCGGAGCAAGAAGAAAAATCGAGCGTACAAGGAACGTGCCTGACCGAAAGCCTCGAGAGGAAACCCGAATCAAATCAAATATATCATCAATCCGTGATAACCGAGCACGTTAGCTCGTTTCCGACCATCAATTCTACACAACAATCGATAATGATACATGAAAATTACACGATTTCCAGCAACAAATCGATGCATAACAATCCACTTGATATCACAGAATTGGCAGATCCAACGACAAGCGCCGATACGAAGAGCTTTCAGGCTGCAAAGTCTATGCATCATATGCAATCGACGGAACTTCTCAATATAAACGAGGACGCTCATGCCGGACCTATGAACGTGTTCGAGTTCGATGGACTTCAAATCTTAGTTCCTAGTACATTCATAAGTGAATCTTCCCAAAAAGCCATCAGCGCTACCAGCCAACAATCAATGGCGAGCAGCGAAGGAGGCGCTGGTATCGACGAAGAGGTCAAGAGCGTCAACATGAGAGCCGACGAGACAATGCCACCACGAGGTGAATTGTCGGAGCAGGAGAGCAACGGTTGCACCGAACATTCGGCATGGCAGGTAAGTTCATATCTTCGTTAAAAACTTCATTGCGGCTACAATGAAAGCAAATGTGACTAAACGATCTTACTTGCCTCTTGTTTCACAGCTCTACATGGGACAAGAATCATCTCGCATGTCGACTTCTTACGATCTCATGGCACGAGAGAGTTGGGAAGAGTCGGAGGGTTCCGACAACGAAGTTGGCGTGCCACTTTTGGACAGTAGATCTCTGGCTACTCATTTCACGTCGAGCCTGTTTCTCGATCGAGACAGAAAGACGCCGACGAAACGAACTTTCAAGTGTTCGCAGTGTAACGAGGTGTTCGATTGTCCAAAGGAGCGACGGGTTCACAGTACAACCGTTCATAAAGAAGCCGGTCCAAGTAGTAGCAACGATCCCACCGATCAGGCGGAGGTCAAGGACATAAAACTCCTCGACGGGCGTATGAACGTATTCGACGAAATATTCGTATCGGGTATTAATGTACCGCATCCCTATCACCAGCAGCCGTTGTTGCATCAATTGCAGCCACCCCAACAACCGGACAGTGCGAAAGTCGACGGTGATCCGAAGATCGACAGTCTCGTGATACCTCAGAGTCTGGAAGTCTCTTGCGCAATGTGCAGTCAACGTTTCAACAGCGAGAGATCGTTGCAAGTTCACAATAGACGCGTTCACGGTACCGAGGTGGCGCGCAGACTTCAGGAAATCTCAAAATGTCAGATATGCAACGAAGAATTTCCCTCGGTAATGCTGTTCAACGCTCATCTGAAGATTCATCCTCTCGAATGCTCACAGTGCGGCAAATACTTCTACAGGAAGCCAAATTTCAAGCTTCACATGAAACGACACCTTGGTATTAAACCATTCCCGTGCACGATTTGCGACAAGGCATTTTTGACGAAGCAAAAACTCGAGGAGCACACCAACGGTCATACAGGCAACGCGCCGGTAAAGTGTAATTTATGCAACGAGACATTTCGTAGATATTCAAATTTAACGCAGCACAAGAATAGACATCATCTTAACATTAAGAGAAAACTGAAGGACTACATATGCCACTGCGGTGAGGTGTTTCACACGAAGAAAAAGCTCGCGTGGCACAAAGAGACACACGACGAGAAGCCAAAAGCTTGTACGTACTGTAACGAGAGGTTCATACATATGGCGAGCCTAACGCGACACATGAGACGGGCTCACAATCGTCGCTTCGTACCGGATGCTCAGCGCGACAGCGAAAACGTCGAGTGTCCGATATGTAAGTGCATTTATCTACGCTCCTCGTTGTCGGTCCACATGAGAGTACACAACGGCGAGAGGCCGTACGAGTGTCAGGTATGCTCCAAGGCCTTTAGTACCAAATGGAACTTGCAATTGCACAAATGGACCCACGCGGCCCGTAGCACCAAACCTTTCAAATGCACTCAGTGCAGCGCAGCGTTTTATCGCCACAGCGATTATACCGCTCACATGAATTCGCATCGCAACGTACGACCTTATACGTGCAATTATTGCGGTGCCCAATTCATAAGAAAGTACAATTGTCTGAGACACGTCAAGGAACACGAGGAGAACAAGGCGTACACGTGCGACGTTTGCAACAAAACATTTCATCGTTCGTACTATCTCAAGGAACATTTGCGAGTGCATTCGGGGGCTCGACCTTACACTTGTCACATCTGCGGTAAATCCAGTAGTACCAAGTCCAATCATAATAAACACGTTAGAATTCATCACGCTCGAGAGCCTGTAAATACGGAGAACTAATGGACCCCTATGAGTTATATAAAATTCGTCTTTTCGAGTGAAATTATAGCTACCAGGGAAGTTTGAACGATCCGAGGTATTGGATTTCGTACGGGGATCCGCAGTGCCACGGTGAAAAGAATAAATAAAGAAGAAATCGTCGTCATCGACAACGCAACGAGGCATGAGGCTCGTCGTCGTCGAGGAGCTCGTCGATCAAACTCTACCTAAGGTGTCTCATTGACACGGAATGAGAATCCTGCGTGGATTCATTATCGTACCGTGAGGACTTCCGTGCAGCTGCGAATCATCCTCGTGGAGAATACAAGACGTCTGATACAAGGACATCAAGTACTCTTGCGTAGGAAGCTCCAGCACGTTTCGCAAAAGCTCACGACACACACCTTCTGCAAAAACAATCGTTCGTATTGTTACGAAAATCTTCTGTTTTGTTTCCTTTAGTCGTTTTCTTTTATTATTATTTTTTTAATTGTTTCGTTCGAGAGACGAGACCAACGACAGATGGATCGTTTCAATTTGTTACAACGTTTGCCTAACTCGCTCGTGCGTCTTCAGCATTATCGTTTCGATATACGAAGTTTCTCCTTTTTATCGCGCATATTTACGGAAAACTTGCGAATCGAAAAGTTTAGACATTTAGATTAAGAATTTCAATTTTTTTCTTTCTTTTCTTTATGGTCTAGGGACCACGATTTTAAAGATCCGGTGACTCGACACTCTACCTACTTAAAAGTAATAAACAAAAACATTTTTAAAAAATCGAAGTTGTTAATGGAAAGTAAATTATTTGTGTCTGAAAGACTCAACGAGTAGACCGAATTAATTGGGGCTACACAAGAAAAACAAACAAAACAAAAAAAACACGTTTGCCAACTAATAGTAATGAGCTATTGCATAAAGAAAAAAAAACAAATAATAATTAACCAATTAATAATACACAAAATATTAAAGTCTTTTACGTGTCAATCGTTGTAAGTGGATTTTTTTACAATGACTGTTTTACATGAAGAGTGCATATTGCAAGTTTGCCGATCAGTGTCCAGTGTATTAAGCATAAAACGGCCCGCATTCATAAGCGTTGCGATAACGTCGCAACGGTAGAACGGGGCTTATCAATTACTATTATTACTATCGACTATTGTACAGTAGTCACGAATCTTAGTTGTTATTCTTCTATATTTATATATTTTGCAATGTATAAGGTGATTTTTATTGGTAATTCCAATATTAAGACTGATCGATGTTGGTTCTTCATACTGCTCTCGGATACGGCAAGAAATAAGAAAAGGATGACGCTGTAAATAATTGAACAGTGGGGCAGTCTTTGTCGTAGAAACGTATTCGTTAGTATTTTCGTTACTGACATTAGCTAATATGTTAATTTCTTTTAATTCTTCTTTTCATTCGAATTATGTGAAGATTATTGCTCGAACCCTTTCAGAGGGATGTTAGTAAAACTTATGTTATAGATAGTTAAATTAGAGAAACAATTTTCCTGTCGACTTCGAAAAGAAACATGCTTAGAGAAGAAAGAGTTATAGATACATGAGAATGGGGTTGCCCGTGCTGGAGAGCAGTATGAGGTAAAGTAACATTAAACTGCCTGAAATTGAATTGATGGGTGTCCTGAAACAGCGGGTTGCGATGACAAATTGAATTTTATATGATTTCCAATTGCGCCGAAGTATAAGATTCTACAGGATAAGAAAATCATGCGTAACAATTGTATGCGGGGGCTACCTGTGCTGGAAGGAAACGTGAAAACAAAGAAACAGATGTATCTAGTAATAGCCTTTGGAAAAAAATATTTGCTTACACTTGTGTGTATCGCCTAGATTTTTCCAGGCAGGTCTATCCCACCTTTGAACAAAAAAAAAACAAGAAGACAGAAAGAAAAACCAGCATCGATGTCCGAACGTGCAATTTGTTTAGTTAATCAGCATGTGCATTCGTAGCGAATGAAAAATTGTATATAGTGTAAATATGTACATCAACTCTATTTTATAATAGGGCCAGCGAATTCACTTGGCAATTGAATACCGTATGAAGAATCAATTCATACTATGTGAAGATAAAGATAGGATAATTATTATCATTAAAAAAAACAACAAAAAAAAACAATAAATCAGCATGTGTATACCTTAATAAACGTTATGTATTGAGGTACTTTTTAAAATATGTACTTTTTGTCAGCTTTGGTCTCATTATGATTCATTGTCAGTATGCAATGAAATTTTTTTAATTCACCAAGTACCTAGTGTAAAACATCCATTCCTGATATTTTTCATTTTATTTTACTGTCCTTCAATAATATTCCCAAAGGAGGTTAATGCAAGGGTAGTTCATCCCATGTATTGTACACATACAGTACAATCGCCTTATACCCTTGATTGAACGCCCCCTTCTTTGCCCAGGCTGTTTAACAAAACTCCGATTCTACCAAGCATTACCAAGACTCTACTGTAAGTACGCGCAGTTGCCGGCATTTATGACTTTATTGCTGATCTCTCGTGTACAAGTGCAAGTTTTAATGTCTTCGCGTTATTATAGACAGTCAATATATCGATGAAGTACAAACTGATGTCACAGTGAATTTGGATATTAGAACTTTTCGAAGCGCAGCATCCATGTAAATGAAAATGCTTTTAACGTATACACGGCACCTATGCATAACCTCAAAATTCTGGTGCTCCGATATAACGATATTTTTGTAAAATATAATTCATCTTTCAGAAATTTTTTGCTATGGCTTCCAAAAGAAAACCCGATACTCAAGTGCCGGCTGAAGAGAACGATTTATTGTCCATCAGGCCCCTGGGGGCGGGTCAAGAAGTTGGTCGATCTTGTATAATGCTAGAATTCAAGGGAAAAAAGATAATGCTCGATTGTGGCATACATCCTGGATTGTCGGGAATGGACGCACTTCCTTTCGTCGACTTAATCGAGGCAGATGAAATTGATTTACTTTTGATATCGCACTTTCATCTAGATCATTGCGGAGCATTGCCCTGGTTTTTACAAAAAACCAGTTTCAAGGGTCGCTGTTTCATGACCCACGCTACAAAAGCCATCTACAGGTGGCTCTTGTCCGATTACATAAAAGTCAGTAATATTGCGACAGAACAGATGCTCTATACAGAATCTGATCTAGAAACAAGTATGGATAAGATAGAGACGATAAATTTTCATGAGGAGAAAGATGTCTTTGGGATCAAATTTTGGGCCTACAATGCGGGTCATGTACTCGGGGCAGCTATGTTCATGATAGAAATCGCTGGTGTGAAGATTTTGTATACAGGTGATTTCAGCCGACAAGAAGACAGACATCTTATGGCAGCTGAAATACCCAATATACATCCAGATGTGTTAATAACTGAATCGACGTACGGTACTCACATACACGAAAAGAGAGAGGACAGAGAAGGAAGATTCACGAATCTAGTACACGAGATTGTCAATCGCGGTGGCAGATGTTTGATTCCTGTATTCGCATTGGGCAGAGCTCAGGAGTTGCTGTTGATATTGGACGAATATTGGGGTCAACATCCAGAACTTCACGAAATTCCCATATATTATGCTTCATCATTGGCTAAAAAATGCATGGCGGTTTATCAAACTTACGTCAACGCGATGAATGACAAGATTCGAAGACAAATAGCCATAAACAATCCTTTTGTTTTTAAGCACATATCAAATTTGAAGGGTATCGATCATTTCGAAGACATTGGGCCCTGCGTCGTCATGGCCTCGCCAGGTATGATGCAGAGTGGTCTGTCCCGGGAATTATTCGAATCATGGTGCACGGATTCAAAGAACGGTGTCATAATAGCTGGCTATTGCGTCGAAGGTACTCTCGCAAAAACAGTACTTTCCGAGCCTGAGGAGATAACGACGATGAGCGGACAAAAATTGCCACTGAAAATGTCGGTAGACTATATATCCTTTTCTGCACACACGGATTATCAGCAAACATCCGAGTTCATAAGAATTCTTAAACCACCTCATGTTGTATTGGTACATGGCGAGCAGAATGAGATGGGAAGGCTCAAAGCTGCTCTGCAACGAGAATACGAGGATGATCCGAACACCACAATGGACATACATAATCCACGTAATACAGTGGCTGTGGAACTTTATTTTAGAGGAGAAAAAACTGCTAAAGTAATGGGTACCCTCGCTATGGATGAGCCGAAGCCAGGGCAAAAATTGTCAGGAGTATTGGTGAAGCGAAATTTCAATTATCACATGTTAGCACCTTCTGACTTGTCCAAATACACTGACATGAGTATGAGCCAAGTAGTTCAGCGGCAGAGCATTTATTTTTCAGCATCTCTTCCAGTCCTGAAGCATCTATTGACTCAAATAGCCGGAAATTTAGATACAATCGACGACAAGAAGATGCGAGTCTTTAAAAACATTGATGTTACGATAGATGGTAAAATTGTAACGATGGAATGGGTCGCGACACCTGTAAACGACATGTATGCGGATTCTGTTCTGACGGCTTTGCTACAAGCCGAGATGATGGAACAACCGCCAAAGACACTACCGGCTCCCACGAAAATGGACAGAATGCATTTTAAAGAGTGTCTTATAGAAATGCTCCAAGAAATGTTCGGCGAGGATTCCGTGCCCAAGATATTCAAAGGTGAAAAACTCTATGTTACCGTGGACGGCAAGAAGGCACACATAGATCTACTAAATCTCGAGGTTACGAGTAAAGAGGACGAAACTTTTCAACAAATAGTGCAAACAGCTGTATCGAAATTGCATCAGTCTTTAGCACCACCCTGCGATACTATGTAAACTTGAGAATTGCATTAAATCGTCTCAAATCTGAGAACTTATTTTAATTAGATACAGAATGTTGTCAAGGACAGATCATGAGCCTATAATAGTACTGTCGACAATGTGTAACAGACAATCATTGTTTCAGTATTACAAAGGACAACGTTGTCCTCATTCTTCTTTTTTTATAATCATAAAAGATAAACTTTTAAAATACATAATAATGAATACATCGAGAAGTATTTTGAGAATGTTTGACTTGGGCTATAGTGTAAATACGTATAATGTATAAAAAAATATAAAAATTCACTCATGATTTGAGTCGTTCAAAAAACGATACGACCGAGAAATTAATTCTTGCAAAAAAAGATAAATAAATGTACAATTATTCGATGATATCACAATATTTCTAGCCTATTCTCGACGAGATCTCCCCAGGCTGGTCCCATTTTTAATTTAACGGGTAAAGGCACTCTCAATTGACACGATTCTTCCATCGATTCCTTTATTATTCTTCCTACTTTCTCCAAATCCGCCGCATTCGCCTAAAAGATAAGAAGCTCTTGTTAATGTCGATCCAGCATACTCATCTTCAATAGATATCCAAGTACTCACCTCGTACAATAGCTCATCGTGAATTTGTAAAATTAAATAACCACCCCGCGGTACATCTTCGCGAGTACAGCTTCTTAATTTTCGCCTCATAGGAATATCTGTAAGAACGGCAGGGGCATTGGGAAATTCGTGACACAATCTCTCATCGATTTTCACCATAGCTTTTTTCGTAATGTCGGCTGCCGAAGCTTGTACCTTTGTATTAACTGCTTGTCTCTCAGCTTGCGCTGAAATTATACAAATGCGACGTGAAAATTGGTTTGTTTATTCATCTAAATCGCACAATATATTAAAATCAGAAAAATTTATCAGCTACCTCTTTCACTATCTATTTCACTGTGAAGGGCTGGAAGATATCTTCGACGTTTCATCAATGTCGTAACATATCCATCGGCCCGAGCATCTTTGACGACTTGATCAAGCCAACGACGAATACCCGGATAAGCTTCCATGAAAGTTTCTAAAAATCCTTTCGCTTCCACCTCGGTGACGGACAGAGTTTCAGCGAGAGTTTTCACTCCCATTCCGTATATCATACCATAGCATAATTGCTTCGTTCTTTGCCGCATACTATCATCGACCTGATTATTGTCATAAAGAATTCTGTGAATCGTGTGTTATAAAAACGGATTAAAAAAAACGAAAAACAGAATTATTACATCGTCCTCCGCAACGTTGTACCAGCGAGCAGCGATATTCCTAAATACATCTCCTTCTTTTCTTAATGTTTTACATAAATTTGTCTCTTTGGAGAAGTGCGCCAATATCCTAAGTTCTAGTTGACAATAATCTGCAGACAACATAACGTTACCGGGTTTAGGTACGAATGCCATCCGAACGCTAATTACAAAGCTATCGTCTTGGGAAAAAAAGTCTCTCGGTACGTTTTGTAAATTTGGTTCGAACATCGTAACTCTCCCCGTTACAGTGTTGGTAACGCAGTTGCCGTGAATTCTCGAACTGCACTCGGCCAAACGTAACAATGGAAAAATGACCTGTGTGATGAGCACTTTATTAGCAACATAGAATCCCAAACATATTTCCTAGCGTTATTGTATTTACCTTTGTTTGCGTTGTGCTCAATTTTCGCCAAGATATAACCATACGAGATATTGGATTCTCACAGTGTTCCAATACTGCTTTTTTGGTAGATGCCTTTTTTCCCTTGTACAATCCAAGAACCTAAAAGAATGGGGCCATTAATGTATATCTAAGGAGCAGCATTGATTTCTATGGAAGCACGTAAATTACCTGAGCAACACTCTTTGACGAGGAGAAATTAAATGTTTTTCCAGCGAGTGTGTATGCTTTATTCTCCAGCTGTGACATTTCTCGTTGTACTACTTCGGACAATTCTTGAAGAGATTTGAGATTCACGCCCAGTCCAGTGAGTTCCATACGGGCCAATAGTATAAGCGTTTTCATCTCGATTTCTGGTCATATCATTCATCATAAGACTTAATAAAAATCTAACAGCAAAAATGAACAAATTTGTGTACCTCTGAAGGTTTGCAGCAACATTGAACTTTGTGCTTCTAGCTTCGTTATGAGAGAATTGGTAAGATGCCACGTTAGGCTAGCTTCGGTGGTAGCACATATTCCACTAGATGTTATACTTTGTGCATTTAATCCAGGACCAGCACGACCAATATGGGAGCCAGTGTGTTGTACCATACATTGGGCTTCGGTCAAATAATCTGCAATCTGTTTGCGATCAAATTATAAACTATAATAGTCATTAATAAGACAATTTGTATTTCCATGCTTGTACTCAAACTCATATCGCACAAGAGCGTTAAAATTTCGTTCCGAACGATCTGGATCGAGCAACCAGTCGGCAGTTTTTGGATCAAGAAATTGGCACAAAGACGTAATTCCACAAGAATTGTATAAGATCTTATAAATTTCCTTGGAGTTGAAACATCGTACAGTAAGATCCGGTCTGTTGAGCATTTCCGTGATAAGATCTAATCGTTCTCTGACCGGTACCTTTGATTCTGTAAGGAAAGTGAACAAATTATATTACACACGACAAATGGAAAATAATATTGTATAAACTTGGCTATTATTTATTTACCGTGTGTATTCTCGAAGGAAATATAGTAAACTACAATTCCGTCCCAAGAAACAGCAATGCCATAGATTTTCTTATTGCCATAAGTGCAATTTTCGATTTTTTTCGTTTTCTTCCGTCCATCGATATCCGTTATACCAATTATCTTCGTACCGATGCTTGTAGCGCTGTTAAGAAAAGTTTCGCCTGCCAGGGCCAACGAGATAGCTTCCTTCTTTTGTAAATCTCTCTTGAATTGATTAAATCTGGCCCAATTAACCGCCACGCTTACAACTTGCATCTCACGTACACTGATCGACTTTGACGCTTTCTTTCTCCTATCGTCGTCGACTATTTTATTAGCCGCACCTAACATTCTTTTTTTATGTAGAGAAGGTTTTGCAACGGGTGAAATCTGTTTGGATCTCGTTTCCTCATCAGAGCTCGATACAACGATTTCGATACTACGCTTATTGCAGAGCGGATCGTTAATGGGAAGATTCTCATTCGTTTGTTTGTCTCGAAGATGTGTCTTATTCGTAGATCGTTGAGTATTCAATTCCCGCAATAGACTCTGTTTAATTCTCGTGCGACTTTTCATAGCGGTTGATGAAAAAGCTGCTGTTTGCGAAGATAAGACAAGGTCGTCGGAGTCCGATTTATTCGAATCTACGGATAACTTTCGTGTTGCGGCGAATTTCAATAAATTGGAAGTCGAAGATTTGTCAAGACTCGGTTCGCTTAACTTACGTTTTTGTGGTATTTTGTGCAATACCTTTGCACGATTTTTCGGGGTCAGTCTATCGTCATAGTCACAGTCCTTTAGAATTCTCGAGGAGATTTTTTCATTTTCCTCAATTTTGGACCTTTGCGAAGTCTTCAAATCTCTCAAAGTAACAGCGGTGTTCAACATATTAACCGCCTCGATGAAACCGTTTGTTTTATTCCATGAATCGTCCCAGACTAAGGACTTGCTTCTGTTCTTTAATTCCAATATTCTTGGTGATCGACGATTACTCGTACTTTTTAAAGAGAGCCTTCTTTGGCTTCCGGTACTGCTTCGACGATCCGTTTTCTTCCCATTGGACATTTGGTTGTTCGGAGTATTTACGGATTCTGATCTGTTAGCGTCGCTAAAATCTGATATGTTGAGAGAATCAATGACGTTTTGTTCCAATATATTGAACTCCTGACTATCCACGTTCAAGCTATCGTCGAACAAGCTGGGACTGCGAGAGTCCGGCCCGTTTGCGATTGATTGCCTCAGTAAAATTGCCGGGCTCGTAGCCAAAGTTTTGTTCTCGAGTTTGAGTAGTTTTTCTTCAAAATCCATCCTACTTGTAGTGCCGGTAAATACGAAAACATCTTCGTTGCACATTGTGTCACTACTTTTTGATCCAAAGGCATCTTCTTTCGAATAAATTACATTTCGATTTTCTGCAAACTTCGAAGGACTGGCCTTTGTCATTTCATCTTGAGTATTTGTGCAGATAACGTTTTCTTTCACATCAATGTCGTTTTCCAAACCTATAAAATCGAAGATATCTTCGTCGTAAATTTCTTCACAAGTCATTGGTTTAGTAGCTATCTCATTGGGATTAATTTCACTTCTGGTGCACACGAATTGGACTACATCATCATCAGAAATTCCTTTAGGAGTCTTTGATCCGATAGCTTCTTCTATCGTCCGATTTCTATTTCTGGTATTGGTAAATTGAAAACTGTCCTCAAACCGAATATCGGCACGACTAGCCAAATCGATATTAATATCAGCAGACGATAGCTGATTTGAATGAGTTATGTGCGTCCCAGACTCGTGAATTTCTGAATGTATTTCAGCAATTTGTTCCAACGGACCAGTCTCCATTATAGGTGATGTTGCTTTATTCTTCTGGCTAACATGAATTTTCGAGGTCGTCTCTCTGGTAGTATCACCTCGACCAATTGTGGTGGAACCGTCGATTTTACTTTGCCCATTCAAAGTGGAATGTTGTTCAGCTACATTGGAATTTTCCCTAGAACTTTTAGAGACATTACTCATTCCTGTTGATAGATCTCGTTTGTTCTTCCATTGTACCTCGTCTAGTCCTAATTCATTCTGAACTAACGTTCTCGCCTCACGTACCAGAATAGTTGCCGCCTCTTGAGGAGTCAAACCATCTCTACCAGTGACAAATACGCTTCTCATTTTCTTTCTTCTGGCAGTTTCGACCTCGTGCTCACCATTGTATTCTTTGCTGCTCTCGAAAGGCAGAGCTTTGTGAAGCGCGCGTTCGACATCGAGTTCATTGGCCACTGCCAATTCTGCAACGCATGTGATACCTTCCTTGTATAAGCTTCTCGCTCGAAGACCATTGAGCATCGGTAATCGTAGAAGATCCAACAATTCTCGACAAACTCCAAATTGCAATCTCGCCTGAAACTGACCAATTAACAATTCCATACAGCTCCAGCCAAGTTTTTTGCAAAATTGCGTGACCATACCAGCAAACGTTGCGGCCGATTGTTGAATATTCTGTATGACACCACGACAACAGCCATACTTCCGGCAAACCCGAGCCAGTGGAACTTCGCGAACTAGTTCGTGAAGAGCCAGAGCAGTGTAAAAACGTTTATGAACATCGAGTATCTTTCCCGTTTTCGACGTGCCACGAATTCTAGCGACGAGAAAATTTTCATCGACACCCACTAGCTGACCAACTCGACGTTCGCTCTCGGTAATGTTCTTCCATAGATCGAGAAAAACGTACCAATCAATTTGTCCTATCAATTGGCTCGAATTTAACGGTGTAACTAGATAAATTACATGCAACTCCGTATCGAGAACGAAACATCTTCGAGCTTTTTGTAATTCCTCAAAGAGAAAGAGACCGTCAGCGGGTGGTATGGAAGCCGCTAGACAAGCTTTTCCTAAAGGTGTTGCAATCCATCTTTGATCTCCTTCCTTAGCCGTTTGGAGCATGAACAGTTCATTATCGACCAAGAATTTTATTGCCTCTTTTGTTGATTCCTCGATGAGATCTTCGTTTGTAACGCTTACTAACGTACATTTTGTATAGAGTTTTATGTCATTTGCAGTGTATGCAACTTCACTCGCTACAGCTTCGAGAAGCGCTCGTACGAGTGGCTTCCAGCTCTCGAGGCAGGAGCTGATCCGTGGCAAATTGGATGAAAGCAGGGTTGTTGTTGCTCTGGTCTCATTCGTCTTGCAAACGAGTATACTTTCGCCTGCTGTATCCTTGCCCATACGTCCTGCTCGTCCTATCATCTGTCTGTATGTAAGAGTGTCCAATGGTTTGCCGTGAAACATCAATGATCTAATGATTACTCTTCGCGCTGGTAGATTAACTCCGCTGCTCAGTGTGGATGTAGCTGTGAGTACTCGCAGTGCTCCCGAGCGAAAAGCTCCTTCAATAACGTCACGTTCATCCATAGTGAGGCCTGCATGATGAAAAGCTGTTCCGAATGATACAGTGCCTTTAAGTACCTCGTCCAGGCCAGCCGGACTTCTTTTCAGTTGCTCAAGCGTTTCAATTATAGCCTCGGTGTTCAACTGTTTCCTGAGTGTATCACCGATCAACGTGTTCTCACGTCCCAATTTGGAGAAAGTCGCGGCTACTTGATGAGCCAATGTTTCACACCAATTTTTCGTTGGACAGAATATTAGAACACTATGACCGTCGGATATCGTCTCGAGGCACAGTTGTAGAATATTGTCAGAATCGACGGAAAGTTCTGGAATGCTCGGTAGAGTTCTAACTTTGTTCATTTCATTGTCGTAGATTGTGGCATCGATTTTGCAAAGTTCGTTAAGCGGTACTGGTCGAAAGTCTGTCTTGTAGAGTTCCGCATCTAGCCACTTTGCCAGAAGCGCGAGATTTGGAAGTGTTGCTGACATGCCTATGAGCTGTACGTGAACCAGCTCATCTCTAATCGTCATGTACTTTAGTTTTGTCAGTAATAATTCGAGCAAGTAGCCTCGATGAGGATCTCCAAGGAGATGTAGTTCGTCGATGACGACTGCTCCGAGATTAACGAGATTGCCCTCTTCCATTAATTGATTTAGCAGAGAATTAGCTTTTTCTATGGTTGCTATAGCAACGTCCGTCGCTGCAAAACCACCGACAGGTGCACAACCACCCATAAAACCTTCGACTCGTACTCCACTGGACGACAGCAAATCTTGAAAATAATACATCTTTTCACGAACAACAGAGACAAATGGGAGAATGAAAATTACTTTTTTACGACGTTCCATAACAGTTTTGATGATGAGAATTTCTGCCACCAAAGTTTTACCAGCTGACGTTGGCGCAGAGTAAACGAGGTTGCGATTTTTTTCCAGCAATTCCCGATTCGAGAGACATTCCACTTGCCAAGGAAACATACTCTTTAAACCACGCTCCTCGTATTTACGAAGTATCTCCAGAGGCAATCCCCAGGATACTAACTTGCAGCGATCGAGGCTGCATATCGCTGAAGGAATTTCTATAGTGGAATTCGTTGTTGTTTGGTGAGATGACTTTTGTTCGGAGCGACTCAATAAAGAATTCTCTTTGCTTGCAACCGCTATATAGTTTTTGGAATAGTTTATTCGTTTATCGGATGTATTCGATACTTGAATCGCGCTAAGGTCATCATTGGATTTTGTACTAAATTCATTGGTTGTCTGAGTCTGTGACTTTTTCTTTCTTTTGTCATATCTTTTTGCTATAGGTCTGGTTTCAATATCAACTTGTAACTCTGCTCGTTCTCGTTTTGCAATTTTAGAGATATTTCCCTGAATCTCTGGGATAGTGTTTGGTCGATTATTTTCATTCTCTTGATCTTTAGACAGAAATACAAGACTGTCCTTAAAATACTTGGCAATATCACTTTCATCCTTGTTTCTCGCCGATTTGGTCGTGTCAGCGATTGACTTGGTAATTGCATTGCCAAATCCTGTCGACAAATCACTTTTTACGAAAGCAGCTAGAGTGCTGTCCCCCAAAGACTGCATTGCTTAAGTTGTTTTTATTTTCATTGTATTTTTGTAGTTTCGAAGCAGGTTTTCCTGTCACATAAGAAACGGCTATAACCTAAAATCGGAGTGCAAGCGTTGCACGACCACTGATTTTCCAGGTAAGCATGGAATATCGGAACCCGCTGGCATTATCAAGCTTTTATGAACTATATGACACAAACTTCATTATTTGTAATATGCAATTATAAAAAACAAACATTTTTCATTTAAATATTTAAAGGTAAACATCGAATAACTGATCGAGGTGTACTAGCAGGGGTGCAAATTAAGAAATGTAAAATATGGTGAATTACGATTGAAGCGCCAAAGCCGACAGCGGCCATTTTTACTATTATAATAACCGGAAATTGTAATCACTTTCGAACAGTTTTTAAATACGCGAACTATTTATTCACGACAAATCCCATCGATTGTCATAAATGAATCGAATAGATTCGAAATATTTAGAGATTGCGATTATCCATTCGCCAAAAGGTATATATTTCGTATAGGAGACATTAAAAATGTATTAAAACAGTATTCTTAAATGTATTGAAATATATATATAAATATATGCTGTTTTTTTTTTGTAACGCCACTCGGTGTCACATTTATTTTCGGTTTAAATCGTACAAATCAGTTATTGGGGAGCTTTGCCACGTCCGAAGCCACCACGGAATTCAAGATCACCAGTACCGGGTCCAATGTCTGCTTTCTTGTCACCTGGGGCAGGGGGTCCACCAGGTCCGCGTCTGTATCCAGCACGGTCTTCTGCAGGCCTTGAACCTTCGCTCTTTGAACCAGCAGCTGGCCTTGGCCTTGCTGTCTCGGGTCTCGGCTGTCTCTTAAGTGTCGATGGGACAATTTCAGGGGGAAGGTGAAGGTATGCACGAAGATATTCGATACCGTCGTTGGTCAGATACCAGTAGAAGTGTCTCCATGCAAATTGTTCCTCGACATATCCTCTGGATTTCAAAGACTGAAACATAGATGAAGCTTTACATTCTGAAGAATAGACTCAAAGTATATTTAATTTGTAATGGTGAAAAAAATATATATACCTGCATAGCCTTGATCACTTGGAGGTTTGGAATACTCTCCAGTTCGGTTGCGGGATGCTTGGGTGCATGGTAGTCCTTCTTGGCAACCATCACTCCCTCTTTAAAGAGGTACTCATAGATAGTGACACGGTTCTTCTTGGGCATCAACATCTGCAATTATCGATAAGATTAGGCTATAATTATTCGAAAACCCGGATAACATTGTACAGCAGTACATCGAGAGATTTTTATTTATTAAGGGAAGTTTGGGGCTCCCTCAATCGTCGCGAAAGAGGTTATGTCACGGCACACTTTCATATCACGGTTTATTCATGTCAATTAAGCGGAAAAAAAATACGATTGAAAATAACACTGAAAGTACACGTTGTTGTAAATGAGATGATGTTGATAACGATATGTTGATTTTAAGAATATCACAATGCACACAAGACACCGAAATCTTCACAGAGATACGTCAATAATATGTCATGCCATAAGTGAATTACGGTAATTCGTAATACGAAAATTCGTGTTCGCGATAATCGCGAAATTCCGTAGATTCGAACGAATAACATACTTTGCCTTAATTTTCGAGGATCCACGAGATTAAAGCTGATTTTTGTACGAAACCCAGCGTGATAAAACGCTTCGAGTTGGCGCTATTATCGGAAAGAGATGTTTAGGCAAGGAACACGCATGAGTATAGGGGAGAGTCGGTTAATATTTTCGACATGGTCGATAGTGGCGCTACCATGAGGCATAACTTGTCAACACATGAGTTACAATATCTTTAGACAACGCTCCCGCCCATTCTTATATTATTTGTATATATTTCATATTGAATTATTTATATGTTAAAACTTCCATTTTTTTCAAAAAGCTTATAAATTATTTGTTTGCTTATAAGTTTTTGGTCACACGCAAAAAAGATCTTCGTACTACATCGACCGTGGTGTGTTGCAAAGAACCGTGTATTTGGTACATCGGAATAAATTATAGATATTCTAGAGGGCAGAGCGATACTTTTAGTCGTTTATGTTTGTTTAATATTCTGTTCTGAGTGTATTGCCTGATTCATGGACACTGTTTAAAGCTCACAACGACAACAAACTCGAGATACAGGTAAAACCATAAACAATTACGTTGATGGTTATTGATCAACTATGCTGTTGTGACAAATTATTGTCATCCCAAACGTATACAAACCGTTAAAGAATCACGATGTATGGAGTAACGTCCTCGGTCGGTGAAAACCATTCCCGTCGTTGTTTCCCACTGTCATGAATCTTGGGCTCGGCTTCATTAAAAACACAGAAATAAAACAGAACAGAAATAACGACACAAGTTATCCATTACGAGAGTGGTGAGGAACACGAGGCTGCATGATAATGTTGCCTGGAATAGGACTGTTTGGTACCGGTAGCGTTGTTAGAGTGATCGTACCATTTTTGAGACAAAAAGGTTTCAAAATTGAGGCTGTATGGGGACGTACCTTGACAGAGGCTGCAGAATTAGCGTCTGATCTAGATATTCCATTTCACACGAGCCGAATTGACGACGTTTTGTTACGAAAAGATGTCGACCTGATATTCATAATGTGCTCACCAAGTCTGCACGCTCAAATTGCAGTGAAAGCATTGGGTATAGGAAAGCATGTTGTTTGTGACAAACCAGCAGGGCTAAGTCAGAGCGAAGCTTTAAAAATGGTTCGAGCAGCTCAGTACTATCCCTCTTTGATCAGCATAGTAAATCACAGTTTAAGATTTCTGCCAGCATTTGTACAGATGAAGAATGCATTGGAGGATGGATATTTAGGAGGACCCGTAACAGTCATCGATGTAAGAGTTCAGATGGGAAGTTTGCTTCACGATGGTTTGTAGTTGGACACTCAGGCTATATAAAAAATCTCTTCGTGTATTATATGATATTACAAGGTAATTCCTTCTTTCAGGTTATGACTGGTTGTGCGATGACATAATGGGTGGTGGAATATTAGCTCTTGTTGGTAGTCATGTCATAGACCTGATATTTCACTTGATAGGGCAAAAAGCCTCGAGAGTACACGCGGTTGTGAGAACGTTCACGAGAACGACCGAGCACATAAATGGTATTCGTCATGTAACGTCGCCGGATTTTTGTTGCTTTCAAATGGAATTAACGGGCGGCGCACTCGTAACTGCAACATTGAGCAATCATCTTCAAGGTCAACTGACTCAAGAAGTTCTTGTTTGCGGCCCTAAAGGTCACCTCCTTGTGCGAGGTGGCGATTTGCACGGTTGTCGAAATGGCAGTGAAGAAGTCTTGTATCGGGATGTAGAAAATCTTCAAGACACATCATTTCCATCCATCGCCGACTCTATACCGCGGCCTTATGTAAAAGGCTTGAAGAAAATGATCGGAGCTCTGAGAGAAGCGTTTCAGCCAGTAGAAGATAAACGGGGCTGGATAAAAGAGCCTGTATCATTGGCCGCAACTTTCGAAGATGGTCTTTACATACAAGCGGTCATTGATGCTCTTAGGCAGAGCAACAAAAAACGGGAATGGGCCAAAGTAACGATGCTCACAGAAGAGCCCGATCCTAATCCGTTACTAAGCGCAGCTGTTAGAGCAACGGCCATTTCCATCTGAATTATCACCGAGTGATTTGCGAACGAGCAAAATTCCCCCATACATTGCAGTATTTCAAAAGACTATTAACGTTGCGATTATAAAAAAGTCGCGCGTTATTTCATTGTCTCTCTTTATCTTCGATAACGTATAGTATTTTCATCGCTCTCCGTTATTTATGCATTTTTTTTAATATCTACAAAACTTAGACTTAGGTGGCGTAATGTTTAATCATAGCGCAATTTGATTTTAACGCAAATGCGGACTATTCGTCCCAATCAACAAGCTTGTGCATTATATTAGAAGTAAACTTTCATGTTTTTTGTATCAAAAGAGCAAACAAACAAAAAAGAGAAGAAGCAGGCAACATCGAACAAAGGCGAACATTGAAAGATCATCGAAAGTGATCTGAAACTTAAAAACAAAGTGTTCTTTATTTTAACCTGTAATTGTAGCCTATTACGACGTCATATTTGTCTTATATCAAGCGATTTGTTATGCAACGGCGACCTAAGTTATACACATCCTTCATCTTCTTTTTTTTACCATTTTTACCACGTTTGTGTTTTTTTCTGTTTTTTTTATTGTGAATCCGTTGACGAGTATTTCGATTATACCTTGGATCGTTTACGAGCGATCGCGTCTTCAACGGCCTTAAGCTGTTTAAGCAGCTCTTCTCGACGGGAGCTTGCTTTCTTCGCAGCTTTTGCGGCGGCAGCAGCCACACTTGCTTTACTCTCTGGCAACGTTGGCGATGATTCCAGAGGTCTCTTTTTCCCAGCTATAGTCGCGCTACGGTCGATCTTTTTGACGGGTGGAGGATTATTCGATGATGACTTGAGTGTCAGTTTTATCTGTTGCTTTGTACCGCTGAGTTTCAACGCGTCGATGCCCTTCGAGTCTTTGCGCGAGGCTGGCGGTGATGAAGCTTTGCGTCGACGAACGTCGACCGATGATGAGGATGAGTAACTGGATTCGCTCGAGTCGCTGCTGCTTCCGCTGCTTTCCGATTCTGAGCTACTGTGAGAAGATCTGTGAGCCCCGTGTGATCCGTGTAATCATGCAAACTAGTCTCGAGGAGGAGAGACTAGCCTCTCGTCCAAATCGAGTCTAATCGAATAAAGCGTGAGAAAAAATTCTTTCGTTACCTCGACCGCGATCGACTCTTGATGACCTTGGCCACGGCAGCTGCCGCCAATGCAGCTTTGTCTCTGGCTTTCTCATGATGTCGTTGTGCGATTAATGGACTCGGCGCTGGAGGATTAAGACCGGCACGACGATGCAGTGTACCAGTTGTCGGTGAAATGGAGCCTTTGGAAGGGCGAGGAGATGGAGCGGGTGGATTCATGAGCATCGCACCACGTTGCGGTTGTGGTGCGACGATAGCCGGGTTTGGAGGTGGTGGCGAGGATGGCGGTTTGCTTTTATTATTCCTTTGTGGACGCGAGGAGGGGGATGGAGAACGGGACCTGGACAGAGAGTCATAAGATGTGTAGCTAGAGTGGCTTGAGCTGCGGCTAGAGCTGAAAAAATAATTACATGTATTTGCTATTTGTTTTGTCATTCGGTGGGAAAGAAGACGAAATCTGATTTTCTAAAAATCGCAATTAAGAATGAGGTCGCATATGTTGCTCGGGTTTCTATTATACAGTTGATCCATTCGTCATGAACATTTAATTTCAACGTTACCTCGTTGTAGAATATGACGAACCGGACGAATACGATTGTCTTCGCGTCCGTCTCGTGGTGTTTGGATTACGACGAACAGCAGTTGGAGATTTGCGACGCATCCAAGGATCTGCCCACTCGTCACCACGTCCACGTTCGACCGGTGGCGGTTCTTCCTCTCTCCACGGTTTCGTCGGAGGAATGCGTTCAACTATTACTTCCCTCGAAGGCCTCTTGTGCTTTTTTTCGTATTTCTCATAGTAATCCCGCTCACGCTCGCGCTCTCTGTGACCCTCGCGTTCACGGGGATGTGGTGGTGGCGATACGGAGTGTGGGGCAACTCCGCGAGGCACTGGATGATAGTCGAGACGTTCTCGATACTCAGGTCCTGGTCGAGGTTCTGGTTTGTACTGGACTCTCCTATCACGACCACTTCAAACTCGTAACGTTAGAAATTGTTGATCTCTCGAAGATTCCACATTAAAATTCTTTATACGTAGATGACATTCTATAGTTTTTTCAATGTCTATAAACGAATCCATTCGCGTTCTATCGAAAAACAATTATACATTGATGAATTTATACCCGTAATATTCTGGAGGTGCAGCAGGTGGATAATATGCCTCAGGATCTTCAACATAGCGTTCCGGTGTTATCCGAGGAGGCGGTGGCCTTCGAGATACTTCTCTGACAGGTGGCCATCTTTCAACCGGTGGTTCGGGGCTCGCTGGTCTTACATAGTAACCCGCTTCGCGTTCCAATTCATCTTGACCTAAACTCAAGTTCATCTTTTTCTCCTCAAAGTCCATATCCGATTCTTTGCGTTTGTTGGCCTTACGCATCATCTGTAACAAAAAACAAGAAAGAATTATTTGTTTTTTCTCGTGAAACATGCGACACAAACACACGAAGGCAACAAAAACAAAAGAACACATTTTTATCGCAAGGTTAAAACTCACTTCTTTGGCGTGCCGCAAGCCTCGTTCCCACGCTGATTCGGCCGGAAGTTCCTCGACTTTAGGCGGATGAGGATGAGCCGAATATCCAGGCAGTGGTCTTGCCATTGGAGGTCTCTCAATGTGTGGTCTGAATTCATGCGGTCCACCCGCGTGTGGCGGATAAGCCATTGGTCTTACCATGTCGAACATTGTGTAATTTCCCTTGTCGGTTACCCCAGGATGCAAAAATCTACAGCTAACACCCCATGTGCACTGTCCGCGATTGTAAAAACGACAAACTGGTCTCGGTTCCGTTTCTTCGGGACGAGCATCTTCACCATCACTAAGTTCTCCCTCTTCCAACTCAGACTCAACCTTTTCGCCGTCCTCTTTAGGTTCTTCCTCCTCGTCATCGATTTCGCCCGCTTCGGATGCAACGGCTTTCTCGTCCTCTTTGTCCTTGTCATTCGTGTCATTATCCGGAAGTTCTTTAAAGTCTTGTGGCGGTGGAACTTCCGCCTCGCCTGTTGATAAGAAGATCGTGTCATCAAACAGATATTACTTCAGTGTAAAAGCTTATTTCTTAATCTTACTGTTTTTAATTTACTGTTAATTTACCTTCTTCGCGTTCGTCCTTCCACTGTCCCTCAGCCTCAAAATCAAGTTGTTCGGTTTCCTCGGTCAGTCCAACGGGCACGTCGATTTTTTCTTCCTTCTCGACTTTAGGGGTTTCCGCTGCTGGTGGTGTTGGACTTTTCGTCTGATCTCTGTCCGGCGAAAGATCGCGCGTCGTTCCAGTCTCTTCAACTCCATCCATACTATCAAGATCAGATACATCTGATAAATCCTCACCGTGGCTCATAGGCGTTGCCTTCATTTTGTTATTTCGCTCGGGCTCGTCGTCGATATCACCATCTGATATTTGTTCGCCATCAAGTTCGTTGAAAGAATTGCTCTTGGCAGTAGGTGAACGAGGTGGCGAACGTTTGTCTTGCTTCTCGTCTATCAAAGAGGCTGCTCCGGATTTGAAGGATTTCGCCGAACTTCTACCCGACATAGGAGACTTTGGCGTGCTGCGTCCCGACGCCGGTGATTTAGGGGAATTGTGGCGTGACTCGCTATTTCTATAAGATTTTGGCGAATAATCCCGTGACGACGGTGACATAGGACCGGATGTATATGATTTTGGCGTTGTTCTACCACCGGCGTTCGATTTCGGCGAGTTCGGACCGGAATTATAAGATCTCGCATCGCATACTGGCGATTGGGGCGAGCTACGATCGGACCGTGGCGAATCCAGTGAGTTCACAGCCGAACGATATGATTTAGGTGATACGCTTCGTGACTTTGGCGAACTATCTCGAGATCTGGACGAAGCTGGTGATTTTGGCGAAGCGGGCCTCGAGGATTGAGGCGAGGCAGGTGAAACAAGCGGTGAAGCTGGTGGCGAGGCAGGTGGCGAGGCTGGAGGCGATGCAGGCGGTGATGCAGGAGGCGAGGCAGGCGGCGATTGTGGCGATTTGCCACGCGAGGAAGCGACGCTCGCGGAAGATCCTCTTTCACCGCGCGACTGATAACGCATCTCGTACTGCGACTGTGTCTCATCCGGTGTGGTCGCGCGGCCTCGATGTCCATTGTAACCCTCCGAGGAGGAACTCTCTGAACCAGAGTCCAACATGACGAGTTTCTCTGTTTTCTTTCAGCCTGTGAACAAGCGGCTAGATTTAAATTTTTCCTACAACAACGTCAGCTTTTCAGGAGGACGAAGTGGCCTCGCGAAGATCACGGCAAAAGAAGAAAAAAAAAAGCATCTTTACTGGTTTTTTGTTTTGTTTGATTGTTCTTTTTTTTTATGGAAAACTTGAACAATAGGGACATAGTCTTTCTTAATTTAAAAGAAAATAATAATGAAAAAATATATATATGTAATATATATTATTATTAGTACTATGATATTGCATTAAACTGTAAACATACCTACTGAATGTAGCATTAAGAGCTACATCAGCAGCGGCATAGGGGCTTACCTGTATCGAAAAGAGACCGTGCAGTAATCGCTCTCGACGGTGCAACGCGCACTATCCAAACCACGTCATATACTTTACACATTTTTTTTCTTTTTTCGTTTTTTTCGAAACTTTCATTAACGGTTTTTTGTTTTTGCTCGTTTCTTACGTGTTTCTTTTTTTGGTTTGCTCGTTTCTCGCATTATACTTTATACTTAAACTGAACTTTCTTCACAGGTAAAATGTATACCTTTTCCTTTTTTTTGGTTTTCTTGTTTGTTCGCGGACTTTTTCGGCTCGATTAAAAAGACTCGGTTGGTCTCTTTCTCTTTCTTTCTCTCTCTCTCTCTCTCTCATTGTTCGATTAAACTTTCGACTTCAACACAACACAAAGCAAGGCCAAACTGCGCATAAACCGCGTTAAACTCGTTTTTTTTTGTTTTCGTACTGCACTGGGATACTAGAGCGAGTGCGAACTTTCGACCTGAAAGAATGGTTTTGGACATGCGGAGATAGAGAATATGCATCGCGTACTTGGTTCTGAATCTTTTTTTTTCTTTTTCGTCAAAGGGAAGCACTTTGGAGAACAGAGGGTAATTGAGAAGTTTGGATTATGGTTGAGAATAAAGAAGCAATATTAGGGGGTAAGATTTGAGAAATCTACAGCTGGGGGTGTTGGCAAAATCTCATTGAATCAATCAAGATTTGGTCACATGTCCGGATTGTTTGAATGTTTGTGAATTTTATGTAAAGAATGCGATGATATGAAAAACATTATCAAGGTACAAGTCAAACGGGCCATTAGACAATATTCCTTTATGACTTAAATGGAAAATAATGATAGTTCTTGCGCCACTTTCAAGAAGAACAAATTTGTCGACTGTTTAATGCGAATGAATTCTCAATGTTCCAACGTGTTGAAAATGCACATTTAGAAAGAAAATATCCGAGTGTATGTGGTAGTCTCTGCGTTACGAGGCTGGAAAAACCAAACTTCTATAACTCTGGAATGATTTTGTTCATTGTCGCTGTTTGGTACAACATTGAGCCAAGGATTTTGTGATGAGAATTTTTATCTTAAATCTGTACTACTTTTTTATGTAGAAATAATTTTTGAATTACGATACTTGAACAATTACTTATAATTAATTGGCGTCAAGACCGTGCCACGCCTCTTGAGAAAAAATTCTTAATAATCACATGACGTTTGAATATTATTGTCCAATAGCGGATAACTTTAAAACAGCTTAAGATATTATGCAAATCTTGAATTATTTACAAAACGTTGAGTATGTTGAAATTAAAATGAACCTTGGAACTAATTGTTTGACAAGGAAATGAAGAAAAGTGCAAATAAGAACTGGAGCTACTTTGTCAAAGAATTGTCACAATTCGTTGCGAATTTACTATGAGGATATCGGTATTGAAAAGACCATCTGCTTCACAGCTTGTACGACGATGAAAAATGGTGAAGACATCTCAATGCAAGTTTCAATTTGTACCTATTTTCATGTTTGGTGTGATAATTTGTATGTACATAGGAAATGTTTATTTGGATTGCTCTGCAATAGCGTTCTGTTGCATCACTTTCAAATGGCAAACGGCATACAGGGCATATTTGGTTTTCTTTATAGATTACAAGTGGGATTTTGACATGAAAATGTTTGCATAGCGTTTTTAGGATGCGATTGGATCTGGATTGATTAGCTACGAGAAATGGTTGAACAAAGATATGCTGTAGACTAAAAGCCAAAGAATATTACAGTATATGTTCCCGTGAAGCGAGAAATAATGAGTGCCACTTGTATTATGAGCAATGTTTCTACTGGGATATCGCTGAAACCAACACTGTTACTACACGATATAGGTATGACTTCCCGGAATATAGGGACATAATGCTCGGACGTTCGAGGCTACAGAAACATAACTCTTTTCTCCTCTTGTTTTCATCGTTATAATTATTACGAGATAAGGGGTGTAGTGCGAGATGTCTTGGGTTTCTTACCTTGGTCCGGAATGAGCGCTCGTGGGCCTTAAGAGAATATAATAGCGAGAGGCTCCAAGGCCCAAGGCGGCCGGCGTCACCCAGGCAAATACAGTCTGGTAAATCTCGACGTCTTCCAACGCAAGAGAGATATCCGTGCCTCGTCCGTCGGAGCGAGGACTCCGTAACGATATCGATCACGGTGATCGACAAATCTGTACCGTAGAAGCGATTAATATTCTTTTCTGGCCAAGCCAACGTTATGCCCCGTTTTTGTCTCGTTTTTCTCGCAAATTACAAAAAAAAGACCGATGCTCCTCGAAGGCCAAGTAATAAGTAGGAACACACGATACACCCGTATTAGAACGATTAGGCATAGACTATGCGATTAATACCTCGGGAGTGAAGTGCACGAGTAAAAAATATCGTATAACACAACGCGGGACAAAGGCAGTGGCGTCATCTGTTGGGGCCTAGTGATTTTTTCGTTTGTTATAAGTAGTTGTGTACATCCGGCGGATTTTGAGAAAAGTTAATCACTAAATATAAATATAGGATATTAGGATATTAGCTCTGATATGGGCTGGTTATGACAGCGATGACAGCTTCATGACGAAATTGGAGTTTATTGACGAATAAAGTTATTAAAACGATCAACATGTACTAACCTTTGAAGGTACGACAAAAATTATATTTTCTGTTTCGTGGACCTACAATTATGCAATGGCAGTGACAATCATTGTAGCTTATTATAATGAGCGACTCGATGCATTATTGTTTATAACCTCCTCATAAATTTCAAAGATTTACTTATCCGTGGAACAGCTTTTGTTTACATAGAAGATATTTTTGTCACGATATTGATACTGTAGAGATGGAAATATTTTCAGGCTTCAATCGATATTTTATCGTTGATAAATTAACTGTTATCAAGATAAGAACAAAGAACACTGCATAATCAAAGAGAAAACTTTGCAAATGTCTGTATTAACGAGAAAACACCATTTAATATACAATTTGAATCATTTCTAAGGGTTAAAGAAGTATGATCGATGGAGAATGAATTTCAAAATGGAACAGGATATAGTGGAAATGTGTCCTACTGTCCCTGCAAATTCTATCGACAGACGAGATATGAATATGTGTTACGACGATAGGCGCGTTCAAGTTCCGCCGCAACACGTGCAATCGTCTTATTACAAATTTCCAAATGAAATTGGTGAGCTTGTGTGTGAGTGAATATAGAGTTGATGTAATTATTCTATTTTCAATAATTATCTCTGTGTCTTTATAGTTGAAAATGGTGCTTTACCAGAAATGCCGACGGCTGCTCATTGGTGGCGAGAAAGTTCTGATGTATTTTCAAATCCTCAACAACAACCTCAGGAAGAACGTATGTGCCATCATCGCTCTTTAACTTCTTGATCAAACTTCCATAGCTGAATTTCTTTTAGCAAGCGCATGTAATTTTCAGGTTGTACGACACAAACTTCCAACGTTCCTCAAACATCACAAATACTGCCGACTGAAGTATCCAAGCCAAAGCTCATTCGTAAGACGAAAAGTGACAAAGAACATCATGAGTCGGTCAATCGCTCGAAACACCCTGAAAAATGGAAAGTGAATGTAAAAAAGAACGCACGTTTAAGAGGCGAGGAATACGTGGGTGTAGGAGGTAGAGTGGACTACTTTATAATATGGAAAATTTCTTATATTCAAAAAACAAACATCAATGTCCCTGTTTCTTTTTAGGCAAGATAGTACCAGCAAAAGTAGTTGGTCCAACATGCGACTGTCGAATGCGTTGCGGTGAAAAAATAGACACGGAATCACGTCGCGAATTGCACGAGGTATTTTGGAAGACTTGTACCTGGGAACAACGGAGGCAGTACATCGCGCTATTAGTGAAGGAATCAGCTAAGCAACGGTCACGGGTTCGTGCGGAAGTTAAATCGGAGACACGACGACAAGTTACATTTACTTATTCGCTGCTACTTAACGGAGATTTCATAACAGTTTGCAAGCCAATGTTCCTTAATACATTCTCAATATCCGAGAAACTCGTGAGAATAGCGATGGACAAAAAGCGAACATCACCCGGTGGTATAATAGGACCTGATCAGCGTGGCAGACATACTCCAAAATCGAAGAAACCCGATGCTGTGAGGGAACTCGTTCGTGATCATATAAACTCGTTTCCGGCCGAGAGAATGTCCGGTACGAAGGAGCACGGTGGCAAAAAATATTTGGACGCGAGTCTGAGTATCGCAGCGATGCACAAGCTGTACGTAAAGAAGTGCGAGGAAACAGGAGTCCCAACGAGTGAGATCGTTAAGGAGAGCTACTACAGACGCATATTCAAAACAGAGTTCAATCTCGGTTTCAAAACCATTGTCGAGAAGAACAAAACGTCGCACGTTTCGGGTTACAGTAATAAGGCCGTCAAACCATGAGAATTCACTTATCGTATCGATCGCATGTCAATACTCTTTGTTTATGACACTGAAAGAGGGATAAATAATTTTTGCCAAGAATCGTATCGACGAGGAACAGAGGCGAGGAAGTTTTCCCAACGAGAGAAAAGAAGATTGAGAAAACGTTTCGAAACCATGACAAAAGTGAAATCGCGCACGATGAAAGCTTATAGGGAGGTTTCCACGTTACGACCTATTTGAAGTTTACCGATTTAATTCTTAACCCATCTGCATCATGGTTCTATCTATGCTAGTAAGTTCGGACATCTGTGATGTTTAACTGAGAGTTGGCCCGTATCACCGAGTGTTCCTGAATAACGATAGTTTTATTACTTTCGATTTTATTTATGATTTACATATGATTATTGAAACAAAACCCAGTTGTGGCTCGCGAAACAATTCGTGCTTGATGATAGATGGCAATCGCGTTGTGCGGATTTACCCGCTTACTGATGCAAATGAGTTAAGCCCTGACTGAAAAATGATGAATTATCTGTTGGAAAATATTCGAAAGTTAATTTATTCGAACTTTTAAATAGTCACTGTCTTCGTGCTGTTTTTAATTGTATTTTAGAATAATGTAAATTGGCGCTTAACCGGTGTAACTTTTAGATGGAGTACGAGACAAGTGTAGCATTATTTTAAATTGTATACTTAAGACTTCCAATTCATTCATGTATAGTCAATCACAATGATCTCAGTTGAGCAGGTCGTAGCAAAGGATTATCCTTACGAGCCTTTATTAACGAAGCCAATGCACTTTATGATAAAAGAATAAACAGAACGTTCGAAATTGGAATTTGCTATATTCCTTTCAACCGTTTAACAAATCTTGTTTTTTCAACGATGAGGAACATTTATGCCCTACGGAGATCAACTGCCAGCTAGCCCAATGCTACTTGTATATTTTAAGTGTTTACAGCGAATGCACCGATAATTTTAGTGTAATATTTTGACCGCTACAGCGCTCGTGTCCGAAACTAGGAAATCAGAGTCACATTTTCTATTCTATACTATGCGTTCATTTTATTTTCCGTATACAATGTTTAAAAAAAATAATTATACTCAGGATCAGAAAAGATTTATAATTCTGTCATTGAGAAATACATCTAGATATAAATAAGACATAATTAAATATCTGACTATGACTTTTTTCGTTATACTCGACCTCTTTTCGTGTGTTCTAATTAAAAAAAAATCGATGCGACTAATCTATGAACAATACTACAGAATAACGAAATATTTCGTGTGAAAAATATCAAACGAACGTGTGAGAAACATAATAATTATCTAATTCTAATCTATACAGTGGTCAGGCGCAGTCTTGTAGATTAATCTCCCGAAATTCGATCAGTTCGACGGTTGTACTTCAACGATCATTATTGTGAGTTATCCATATTCAATCTTTCTTGCTAAATTCACGACAACGTAACGTTGCCGCCTCTACTGCACCTATAACGGATGATCTAAATCCATTTTTTTCGAGATGATGTATCGCTGTTATCGTCGAACCAGCCGGTGACGCCACATCGTCCTTGAGTTGTGCCGGATGTGTTCCAGTCTCGCGAACCATAGCACCAGCACCGAGAACTGTCTGAGCCGCAAGTTTGTAAGCCAGTGGTCTGGGAAGTCCCATTTTAACACCACCGTCGCCCAGAGCCTCGATCATCATGTAAACCTACAGGACAAATGTTCTTGTAGACCACGAAAGAAATTTCGAGAACCTTGAAGTAGACAATGTGGAAAAAAGACTCACATAAGCTGGACCGGAACCAGCGAGCGCAGTGATTGGATCAATCATGTTCTCGTCAACCTCCTCGCAGACTCCAACCGCGGAGAAGAGTTTCTCTGCTATCTGCGCCTGTTCCTCGCCAACATGTTTGCCACGTGCGAATACCGTTGCACCTTGACCAACTAATGCCGGGGTATTGGGCATTACTCTGATAACCGGAGTGCCTTCTGGAAGACCCTGAAACGAGGCAAGGTAATAAGTTTTTAAATACTTCTTTAGAAAATTATGTATCTGTTAATGAAATAGAGATAATCTGTTTAATTACCTTTTCAAGGGTGTCCAAGGAAATTCCCATAGCGATCGACAGAACGAGCTTCTTAGGATCTTTCAGTTCGGGCAAAACTTTGGGCACAACCTGAGGCTTCACCGAGAGAATTAACACGTCTCCATGTTCAGCTACCGGTGCATTCGAGAAAACTGTTTTCGAACCCATTTCCTACAAAATATTCGGAAGGAAAAAAATTATTGCATTGTTGATGTTGTTTATGACGATAAGGATCTACTCAACAATGAAACTGTCTATTATCAATTCAACTTCAAGGGTTCGGGGGCGTGTGCGTCAATACTTATCGCGAAAGCCCGATGTCTTAATCAAGATCTTTGATAGACGATCTCAAGCACTGCCGTAAACAGGTTTTGTTGTTTCCGATTAAGATCGGACGCCAGTTTATCGCTCTTATCGGACAACAAAATTCGTTTACGCCTGCTAGGCGAGTACCATGCCTCACATACGGTTTATCGTCATTGTTTGCTCATGTCCAGTTCACGAGGACAAATTAAGAGATTACGAAAAATTTCCTATCGTTTAGTCATGTGTTTTTTGTTCTCTTGGTACGAGCAAAGAGTGTATAGCCATAAATGATTATGTGGATGAATGCGATTTTATCGTGAGTAGAATAGTACTGCTGGTTTTGTAGTATCGTTGTTGAAAAAATTCCGTTCTGATGAAACGATCTTAGTCATTTTTATTGTACATCGTCATACGATTAGTTCACGGCCAGCACGAAATCTGAAGAAGCTTCTCGCATGTTCCAAATTCGATATCGAGCAATGTTCTTAGACCTTATTTGAGGTAGATCATTTTTCTTGTACACGAGCAAAGGCTCAACCGTTTGGATATGAAGAACTCTTTCCAAAGTGCGATTTCAGTCGATTAATTATTGTGATATCTTTTTATATGTTTTACATATTTACACGTACTACTCTAATGTACTATCTTTCTTATGATACTCTTCAATTCCTGGGATGATTAATAAAAACGTGTGCAGACTAATTTTGCTTATCGAAGATTTCTTTGTTTTTTTTTTATCTAAAACGTTTAGTCACAAAGAGAGAAAGAAGTTAAAGAACAACTATGGGAAAATATGCACCGATGACAATGAAAGTCAAATGGATCATTGAAGATCAATCGAATAAGTATCAGAGAATAGATTAGTTTATAGATAATTTAGATAAAGAAATATTGCGAAAGAACATAAATTCGGCCTTTAAGGTGAACGTGCGATGACGTACATATATCTAATCTGATCACGAGATTCGTTATTGTCTCGTGCCAGCACGTCTCTCATATACGAAATTATATTACAAGGAACACAAAGGTCCGGTCTCACATACAATCAATTTAGATTTGTGATCTGGCACGTGATTTTTGTGAAGGCCATGTATAGTTAATGTTATCGAGATACACTTTTTTAAACGAGCGTCTTTATAACGTAACAAGATGTAACAAAGGCACAAGATAATTATAAATATTTCTTTACTTGATTAAGCGTGAAAGATTCTAAGGGAAAAGAGCCGAGAAAGAATAATTAATGTAACTCTTTACCAGTAACTAAACGTGAAGATCAATTATGTTCTTTTGTTATAACATTTTTTCCAAATTACTCTGCCAGTTTTATATTGTTTTGGAAAAGTACTTTGAATGGATTTTGATGGGAACAATAGGTGTTAATCATTTAAGAAAAGACAGTTCAACTTACCCCAAATGTCTCGATGCTGCCCTTATCGGTTGGTAAACAACTGGCCACTATCATTTCGCCCTTGCTCATTCCTGTACAATGAAACAACAATTTGAGCTTTTTTGTTCTTTTAAAATTAAAAGTGATGTAAATTAAATTCTCTTTTTATTTTATTTTAGCTGAACGAGATAAATTATTCACCGGCATTGATGAAGCCCTTGGCGAGAGCCTGTGCCATTCTTCCACCACCGAGAAATCCAATCTTCAGCATATTTGTGTCGATATCAACCGGAATTCTCCGCAGTTTGTCCTCCCCGTCGGCGAGTAAATTGTCGCTCACTAAAATGGAAAATAGGTAATACACATTTTAACATTAGCTTGATATTGGATTTTTGAAAATTTAGTTTGAACAATTATTTTCTTTTCAGATATTTGATCCTGAACGATGCGGGAACAAAAGTTTCACGCATTTGTAAATGCGAAGACGACGAGAGAATATCTCATATTTTTGTATAATTCACACAACAACCTCGGCAAGAGAGATAACAAGTTCTCTCGACTGTCAGGTCTTAATAATTTACGTTCTCGTGTACACCCGCGATAATGAACGATTTTTAAATCATACAACTTTCATCAAAAAGACTAATTTTTACACGTTGATTTTGTTTGAAAGAGAAGAATGATGCAACGATCGTCCCAGTCGCGTTCATGCGTTTCGATTGATCGGAAGCAGACAATTGGTACTCGGACATGTGCGGAACGATCCTCGCAGCATCCAAGATCATTGAGAGCATTTTCAAGAAAGTACGAAGATGAATGATAATGAGAAGACCTTTCGCTGGCATCTTACCCATTCTTTCGTTTAGACGACGGCGAAGACTTCGGGTTATCTTCATTAACCCCACGGTTCTTAGTCCAACAGTCATCTTTACAGCGTTTTATCGATACGGTCCAAACGATCGATGGGCCTTCAACGAACGAAAATAAAAATCGTTGGTGTAGGAAGATCCTTGAGCTCTTGATCGCTTTCAGTTCACCGAGGGTATCTACAATTTGATTATAATTATTTTCATAGGAATCAAAGTAAAATAATGAAATTATAAAATTGAATGAAGTTAATTGTCACAGATTTGTTTAATTAGAACAAAAATATGCGAAAGTAGAATCATTTAATAACGAATTATAAAATGTTTCAGAGAAGAGATAACAATTGTCGTATGAAGATAAACCATGGAAGGATGAATAAATTACTGGAATTAACGGTAGAATTCGACGGAAACGACGTTGAAGCTGTGGCAATTGATTGTGACAATGGATCCTTGATTTGTCAGGACTCTCTGTAGTTTGATGATCCTCTATTGACGATCTCGTTGACCGATGAACATGACCCATACGTGACCGATTGAGGGAAAAAGCCACGTCGAAGTATCTCGATGTAGCGTTTCGTGAACGTTACTTATGAGAGTGCGATGAGAATCCAAGAGCCTTACACCTCTTATACACGAAACGAAATGCGTCTTATCTATAGAAATTCAATGGAATCTTTCCAATGATTATTGACGGGGTACGTAACGCGTGTGTGTTTCGTCGAGTGTTGGTCAAACGAGAGCACACGGTTCTATCGGAGTCCTTACGAATTTAGCTTATCTTGCGTTGATCTCTACCCCCGATCGTTTCTTCCCATATCTTCCTTATCAGGATTGTACTAATACGCCAGTCTTTGGGAATATGCTTTCAAATCGGATGAGCAACATTTGCTTGTCGCTCTATACATCGTCGCATTGATTGCAATTTGTTTGTTTGCTGTTTGACTAAGCCAATTATATATAGCGCTCATAAAATATAGTCACTGTATCAATAATAGAAAACAGAAATGATGACACGTGTGTCTATTGTTTACAAATAGTTTCATCGTTTATTTTTCACATCGACGATTTTATCGCATCATTGTTTTCCACATTTTTCTACAATTTTTATTTTCCATCGTTTGTGCTCTTTCATTGATGGCATTTTTATTTTCATGCTTCTGTGTTTATGACTTTCAGCTTTGCGAAGGTGCTTGTGTTTACAAAAGATTCGTGTAGACGATGAGACTCTTCGTTGGCGCCAGAAAAGATCAAGAGATTTTATTCGGCGAGAATCGAACGACTTTGGTGCAGATGCGATGAAAGATTAAACAAAATGCTCGTGAAATTGAGAGATTTTTAGGCTCTTGTGGAAGAAGTGCTTGGCTTAATTTTGTGGATGGTTTTCGAACGTTCAATGGGAAGTAAACAAACAAAGTTTAACAATGTCGAAGGTTGAATTTTCAATGGAAATTGAAAATTCCTTCAATGGAAATTGAAAATCTCCAAGTTATGAACTCAAAAGCAATGCAGCAAAAATCTTTCACAAATTATTATCAATGAAAAGTTTATTTAATTAGGATACAGTATGGTTGTATTAAAAATAAATTAAACTGCTGCTACATCAACATGCAAATTTGTTTCTATGGAGATGTGGGAATATGATTCACTTATTGTTATCTTCATCTTAATCTCGTTTCTTAGATCTCACATTCTTCAGTTTGAGAATATTTCAGCTATGTAAAGTTAGCCCCTCGATTTTGACTTTTGCATCTTTTTTTAATTTATAACGATTGTTTGTCATTTGTTTGTAATTGTTTGATTAATTAAAACATTTGTTTGATCATATTTTTTATCAAACAAACAAAACAACAATGAGCGTTAAGATAACCGCAAAGTTTTGAACTTTTGTCTAATTTGATTTTTCCAAACGCCAATCGATTGGGAATCGTTTGTTGGAAACAAATAATATAATTCGAACGTTTGTTTGATCGTTGTTTTTGAAAAAAATAAATAAATAAAATATTGGTTCGTCGTAGCTTTCACACTAGATTTTGACAGTTATGTAAAGTTAGCCCCTCGATTTTGACTTTTGCATCTTTTTTTAATTTATAACGATTGTTTGTCGTTTGTGATTGTTTGATTAATTAAAACGTTTAATCATATTTTTATCAAACAAACAAAACAACAATGAGCGTTAAGATAACTGCAAAGTTTTGAAATTTTGTCTAATTTGATTTTTCCAAACGCCAATCAATTGGGAATCGTTTGTTGGAAACAAATAAATATAATTCGAACGTTTGTTTGATCGTTGTTTTTGAAAAAAATCAATAAATAAAATATTGGTTCGTCGTAGCTTTCACACTAGATTTTGACAGTTATGTAAAGTTAGCCCCTTGATTTTAACTTTTGTATCATTGTTTAATTTATAACGATTGTTTTTCTCACCTATCTTTGAGTTATTCTCATAACCTCCAATTGTTATCTCAGCTCAATGCCTTGTAGGGTTGCACTATTTTTTCCCGAAGTAATTCCTTTTCATTTTCTGCAGAACTGCTCCGAAATGATGTAACGATCGATTCTCGTATTGAATAATGAACAAACCAGTATACCTGTATCGACAAACTCTTAGACGAGTTGAATTACATAAAGATAAATAAAATTGAGAATGTTTTTTTTTTACTATACAACTGCGAAGATGAAGATTTCTTACTATACAACTGCGACATGAGATGCACTCAACTACCGAAGGCCAGGATTTGTGAAGTTAACAAAACCTTGTAAAATTTATCAAGTAATCCCGTGTCGCAACATAAATTGTTGGTTATATTGTTATATGCACGCAACACATAGTCAAGCCAGAAACTAGTGCGAAAATTACAATGAGCCAATATTTTATTTATTAATTTTTTGGAGAAACAACGATCAAACAAACTTTCGAATTATATTGTTTGTTTTCAACAAACGGTTCCGAATCGATTGGCGTTTGAAAAAATCAAATGAGACAAAAATTGGCGGTTAACTTCAGAGGCAGTGTAATTGGCGACGAGCTACTTGCACTTCGAAAACGGGATCTGTAAATTGTCCGACACTGAGCAACCAATCGCCTTGAAATTTGGAGGGTACATAGAGAATTATGGCATAAATTGCATGGCAGTCTTATTTTTCCAAAGTTTTGGAAAAAATTTTGCAGGTTCAGTTACCACCGGAAAATTTTTTCGAAAATTTTGGAGAAATGAGACTGTCATGCACTTTATGCCATAATTCTCTGTGTACCCTCCAAATTTCAAGGCGATTGGTTGTTCAGTGCCGGACAATTTACGGATCCCGTTTTCGAAGTGCAAGTAGCTCGTCACTAGTTACACTGTCTCTTAACGCTCATTTTTATTTTGTTTGTTTGATAAAAAATACGATTAAACAAACGTTTTAATTAATCAAACAATCACAAATAAACGACAAACAATCGTTATAAATTAAAAAAGATGCCAAAGTCAAAATCAAGGGGCTAACTTTACATAGCTAAATATTTCTCATTCAAATATTCGTGCAAATTGAGTTTATCGATAGGACTCCTGTTATACCGACGTTAGGTTATTCAGATTGTAAAAAGTGATGCGCCAAGAGATGGCGCCACAGTGGCGTTTCGGCGCTTCGTACCGAAAGCATGCACGGAGCACCAAAGTAGCGGTTCAGTGTGTGCGTTGCTGCCCTCGAGTGTTGTACGACGAAAGATAGTGCGGGGTTGAACGAACGACTGTGGTAATGGTGCATTCCGACATGGCTGCGTCTGGTCCATCGCGCTGATGCTGAACAAAGCGGTGCTCGGAGAGAGGCAAAACGAGAAACAAGAACGAAAAGGAAGAAAGCTACAAACTCGATAAGCAAAAGTCGCCGATGGCGTTGCACGGTGACGCTGAGAACCGGCTAACGATGTCTCATTGAACTCGTCGAAGGCCGTTCGAGACGAGAGCGAGAGAGACACAGAGAGAGAGAGAGAGAGAGAGGGAGACTTCATCCGAAAGGATATGAGAGTGTTTGTGATTTACCGCGGATGCTGTGCCGTTGACACGACCCAAAGGTAGCTTCTTATGTTGTGATTGTGACGCCAGCTATATCGCAGTTTACGAGAGAATCTCGGGATGCAAACTAGCAATTCCATCGACCATAGCGACATACACAGTCGCGAAATATCGTGCTCCACGCTGAGATTTTCTCGCGTCTATAAAACATATCTCGTGTTGTGTATTATCGGGTGAAAGAAAAACGAGCGAACGGTAGACCGAGATAATAACAGTGTGTACAATGTCGACCGCTGATGCTACTGTCATTTTCGCGAAGCTGGAGGCACTGAAGGATATCAGGTTTGTCCAAATATTAAAAAAACAGCATTAAAATCAAAATTAATTTCACTTTTCTCCTACCACCTGCCCCTTCTATTATGTATGTATTGATTTGTGGAACTTTAAATGATATCGTTATCGTACTTCAGCTTCCTGTTATCATAATCCTATTTCGCATCATTATTACCATTGTCATTATCGTTACTGTTGTTATGATTGCTAACGCCAATCAGTTTTAGTTAGATAAAATAATTTTTTGAAAGAGGCGATGAAGCGATATGATCAACAATAATAATGAAAAAGAGATGTTAGAAACTTCTTTTAAAGGAATTTGATATAATCTATGTCTATGTTTGATTTTTATATGTTTGTTGTTATTGTCATGCTCAACATGGAGATGCATATATGAAAATATTATATTTTGAAACCAGATGGGGCAATATTTTCTCTCAGTGATAATGCGTGAGCCCCAAATGAGGGTGTAAACCAGTTGGATACACCAGTCTTTGCCCGCACCCCACTGAGTTCAGTCCTATCAGTATGCACCCAAAATAGTTTGGTTTCCCAATGGAGGGGGAGCTTTTAGGATTTAAGTTATTGTGTGGGGGAACAACTGATCCCACGGAAACGTATACTTTTCTCATATAATAAGCTCAAAGGATCGAATCCTGATTTCCTTCTGAATGCGGCATTGCGATATGAAAAGATTTTATTATCATTTTATTTTGTTTATTATTTCAAGATCGAAAACCCTGCAGTTGGAGAAAATGAAGCAGAGAATAATTCAGGAAGTGGAGCAGACCGAGCAGGAGGATAAATGTCTGATGGAATATAAGCAGGAGATGGAATTACTCTCGCAAGAGAAAATGGCACATGTGGAAGAGCTGAGACAAATCCACGCTGATATAAATGCGGTGAGCTTGCAAAGAAAAGTTTGAAGCCAGGATATAAAAGAACATTGTGATTTCGCAGCGAGAAAAATACTTGCAGGAGCTGGACAAAATGGCATGGTACAATGTTTGGCATAATTACAGATGGAATCTGTGATAAAGCAAGCGGAGGAAGCGCGGAATCGTGCTCGGGAACATGCCAAAATGATACACAACAATGAGTATCAGCCGTTGAAGCACGACATCGACAGAATGCGCAGGGAATACTTGGGTCTCGAAAGATTGCCAGAGTTGTACGAGACCGAGACGGATCTCATATCGCCCGAGTAAGAGAATCGCCTTCTTAGTTTTCTCTCCAATTCTTCAATCTCTTTCTCTCTTTCTTTCCTCTCTTTTCTTTTCAATAATCGCTCACGTAGGCCGAAATATGTGTATAAATGTACTCAGTGAGAAAACTTGATTATCGCGTAGACGGTTTGCTCGCAGCTACTTTGATCGGCCGATGCAAAAGGCCGAGTGGAGGGTAGAGGTTCGTGGCGAGGATCTCATGCCGCCTCTTGGCCTTCATGGGCATCCTGGGCATCCGGGTGGTTCGACGCCATTTTTAGCGCCACAGCCTCTACAAGGTCCAAGCAAACCTGAACCGAGGCCTTTGCCACCCGCTACCGGCCCGCCTGCTCCAACATTCAGGTACCACTGGTATATCTCGATTTTACATTATATCTTTGGCAAGTATAAATTGCGATTTTTGGGCACCATTATACATTCGCTAAATATTTAAATTTAATATCCTATATCGATTTAGTTGCCGCTACGAAACACCAATTACGTCGCTAAGTCTCGAGTCCGCTTGGTATAATAATGCCCTAAATCGCGTCGTTCGTGAACGCATATTAAAATTATCGTTTTTCGTTCTTTTCTTTTCTTAAACAGGCAACAACCTCCACCCATGAAGTCTTGTCTCTCTTGCCACCAACAAATTCATCGAAACGCACCGATCTGTCCGCTGTGCAAGGCGAAATCACGCTCGCGTAATCCGAAGAAACCGAAGAAGAAGGATTAATAATGTTTTTGTATTAAGTATTAGGTGCCATTAACTAACCCGAAAGAGATTTCTCGTAATTTATCGACGAGGACCGAATGTCTTTCACCACCTCATCGATATCATCGTGTCATGTATTCATCATCGTTTGTAATTTTTCTTGTCTTTTTCTTTCTTTTTAATTCTCGTCAAGATATTTATCAAAGCCGTTTGGTGGACTGATCGAATGAATTAATCGTGAATTGACAGTTTCTGGTGTACTTATAACGCCGTGCGTTGCTTTGATAATTCATCGATTTGTGTAAAAGACTTTCTCGTCAGTGAGAAGACGTCGTGTTTTCGCACCTTGTAATCGATCATAAGTCTGTCTCTATTCTTATCTCTTTGTCTTGCGGTAAACAGATCCGATTTAGAATGTACGTAGAAACTTCGCCGTTTCCCCTGTTCTTTTTTTAAGTATAATTGACTCGTCATTGATTATTTGCTGCCATTATATCGCGATAAGAGTATTCATCCCCGTAGATAATGTTTAGTAAGGGAGACGAAATGTATAAGAGCACTTTGAGCACTGTAATCATTTTTTTACGAAAGTAAGTAGTAAAACAAAAAAGAGAAAAAAAATCGAAACATATGCATAATAAAAATATACATTTTTTTCTTAGGAGAAATCTTTATCAGATTTAACGTCCACTCTAGTATATTTTACATGTTCGTGATTGAAGCGGAGAGAAAATTTAGGCATGGAATCGTGTCGACAGAATTGGTCACGAAATGTCTTTCGCTTATATTTAAAGTTTCCGCGGTCCCCCTCGTAGTTCATTCGTTCGCCGCAAAATTCTTTGGGGTCGTTCTCCATCTACCGATTTCTTTTGTCCTCGCATCGGCGTCACGAGGGTGGGTAAATTCAACTCTCGTGACGCTTAATTTAGGCCCTCGGGCCACTTTCCCATCACGCGATTCGCTATTCGTGTCAATATACGTGTTTGTATTCCCGTAATAGTCTCCGCAATCGTGTTATGGCGATGTGAGCGCCGGTGGCGATAGCAGGTAACTATACAGTATCTCGATAGTTTCGTATGGTGGCTCTTCCGTCTGGCTCCTGTATGTGTACTCGCCCGTATGTGTACGTTCGTGATCGCACACACATCGAGAGACCGCAACGGCGTCGAATTCATTCACTCTCTCTCGCTCTATCGAGAGATCTCCGTTTTCGCGGGAGAACAATTAAACCGCGAAGCAAGGACACCAGAGGAGCAGCAAGCTAGAGTAAGTAATAGAGTGTGTGGCTAACGTAGTGTCGGAGCTTGGTTAGGAGAGGGTCAAGGACGCACGCAGCGATTATCCTAATTGTCGAGTAAGTCAATTCGATCGCCAGATCTCAATGAAAACATATGTATACGTATAGTAAGGTGACCGTACGACGTGATATAAACAGAGAAAAGCATGCACGAGACGAAACGAGGTATATACGTATATATAACCCTGGCCGTTTTATCGCTTTTCTGTCTATATGTATATATACGAGCTACATCGCCGCGCTCTTGTTTCAAAGAGTTCTCGCCGCGGGACAGTTCGCTGTTGGCAGTCGTCGCGAGTGGATGCTCATGACGCGTCGTGCCTCTTCATCCCGTGTCGCGAATTTGGTCGAACGTTATAAACAACAAATGGTTCTCGTGTTATAAACACGCGAGACAGATTTTATTTTACCACTTGCTTCCACATGTTTCTGTCAACATTAAAAGATTATTCGCATATTGTCGAGTCAACGAGCGTTGTTTCTATACCTGTGTACGCTCATTCAAAATGAATATCGATAGATGGCGGCGCTGTTATGGGCCCTGTATATCTATAAGTACGTAATGACTCTATATATGCCCAAATTTTGAGTCGCCCGAGGCGCCTCCTAGCGGCGATTTGCGCAATCTCGAGTTTTCAAACGGACGCAGTCGAGTGTAACGAACGCCGAAGGAGAAATATGAGGTTTTTGCTCTCGCGTACGTATCGCCTAAGCAAAATAACGACAGAGAATGCGTGTTAATTATATAAAAAAACGCATTAATCCAAAGATTCGTTACCGTTGAGTCATCGAGGAAACCGTCTAGTATCCGTTGTGTCTGTGAAAATTGTTCGACATCGTCGCGGTGGTGCAGTTGCGTGTGTTTCGGAAGAAAATAAATACGATGGCTTGAGACGGACACATCGATTCTCGATATTACGCGTGTAACGGGGTGTAAATATACCAGTGTTATTATTCAGACATACATCGTCCACTGAAGCCATCGTTACGGACAAAGAGCGGGTAAAAAACGTATTGCATACGTATTTCGACGACAGGCATACGAAAGGTCATCGGAAGGACCCGAGGGAGTAACGAACACGCACGAAGAAGCTCCGAATATGGAGAGGAGCTGTTGACAGGTATGAGGCATACTGTTGAATGAAGAGGCATGCAAATACGAGGGATATAAAAAGACGACGTAGGGACTCGTTATAATCGGATAGCTTTATTATGAGTATTTGTGTGATGCGGTGGAGTTAGCGCGGAGGGGTGGACGTACATACGAGAGACGAAAGTGTATATACGTGATTAACGTTTATATGGGAGTTTCACCGCGAACGAGGCCGACGTGTTTATGCTCGCATGAAAGCTGAAAAACGATGCGCGCGCATATATAGGTATATTGCAATGAAAATAGTGATAAACAGCGTATGAACCGTCCCTGGTACTCGGTGGTGAAGACACCTCGAATTTTTGTTTTGTTTCTATTACTGTCAAGAGTTGTATATCGTATGAAGGATATATCTACGAGTAGATGTACTTGTATCGACGGTGATGAGTATGCGGTCAGCGTGCGGCTGTGGTGATCACCGGTGTTAAGCAGCCTTTTCATGTTGCCAATACTTGGTGCGGTGACCGCTCAGTCGTTTGGTTGGTGGATCGAATCGCTGAGGACAGCTCATTTTTTCAGACTGTTATTTATGTGATATGCTGTAAAAAATGTTATTCTGAAAAAGTAAATGGATTTTTCAGGCAGTTAGGTTAGATGGACGAAGTAGGAAAAGCGCCCTAGCAAAAAAAGGAAAAATTAACAATGAACTATAAAGCCCGAAAAAATACACGTTGGAATTAATGAATAAAATAGAATAATATGATACGTAATGAGATATTTGCGTTCCAGATTTCACGAGTAAAGAACGAAAGTACCATTCCACGAGATTTTGAATAAATTAACGAGATAAATGTAATTAAGGGTAAAAAAAATTGCACACGGAAATCGCCACAAATATAGACGGAATTTCCAAGGTAAAAGCTTCATCTACTCACTTTCCTCTATCGTACAGATTCCAGCTTTAAATTGGCACTCGAGCAAAACCTGGTTCGAATTTTTTTTTCTTATTTTCGTTAGCGACGAAAAGTTTCTAGGAAATTGAAAGACCAAGGTGACGAAGAGATGGGGAAATTACGAAGTTCGAGATCGCGGTTAATTTCTGTTTGGGCAACTTTGGTTTTTGAAACTGCGCGATAAGATCGAAATTCGATTAATTCTGCGCACGATGCGATTCTCACAATTATTTTTATAATTGGATTGATTTGAAAATTTTCTATTTCAGACGGTCAATATTTTCTCAAGTATGAGTAGCGATTTTCTCTCTTAGGTGTTTTTTAATTTTATTATATGCGAGTTCCTTCTTGGAACTTCTCGCTCGTTTGTGAATTTTGGGAAAACATCCTCGAGCGGATTTCGGATCTTTCGTAACGACGGTCAACGTATTGGGAAACATCGCTAGAACTTCGAATCGGTGAGTCTTCGAATCTTTTTTAAAGATTCAACAAATTTTTTTTAAACATTCGACAAAAATTATGAAAAATTTTTTTGGAAAAAAAATTGATCGACGAATTTCGACAAACCCAGAATAAAATGCGATATTCGTGTTATACGGAAAAATTCCGATTCTACAACACTCTTGATAAAGTATTTTTCGATAAAAATAAAATTTCAATCCCCCCCAAGTGTGCCTACATAATCACTTGCTGCGAACTGATATCAGTCAATCATCTGCAGCATAGCGATGGATTCAACTGTCGATCATAGCATTGATTAGTTATGTTATAAGTTATTACACCATTGTTTGCTGTCAGCAGTAGTTTGCTGTTAATAGTCTCGTGTATTATGATCTAGTTATGTTTATTAGCTATCAAACCATTGTCTGCTGTTAGTATTATAATTATCGTAATTGTATTAGATTTCATTTAGATTTAAGGTTTTACTTTTATACCTGTTTTCATATTGTAAAATATCATTTTACAATATGAAAACCATCGATTTTTAACCATCGACACTTTGAGTAAGTCGAAATCTTTTTTTGTCCACAAATACTTTAATTAGGAGCTTGCGGAATCAGAAATTTGCCACACAACACGAATATCGTGATCGTATTACTCGTTTTTAGAATGTATTCGGTCAAAAAGTGATATTTAACCCTTTGAGCCCTAAGGACGCATATATGCATCAGCCTATGCGTCTGCGAACCACATAAGCATGAACGTACTCAGGTCTCAAAGGGTTAACAATCTGAGAATAAGACTAACCTTACCTTGAGAATTAAAGACGCCTCGGTCGAGGACGCCTTAAATCTTCGAGGCCCCCTTGTTTCGTAGAGAAGCCTCCAACCTTCCTCCGAGAAGGAAGCGGTTTTATAAGGATATTAGTGACCTCTTGGTGGCGGAACCATTTTATGATGTTTGCTACTCACTTCACGTGGCGCTTCAGAAGTTTTATTTTATGTTTAGAGTGGGATTGGAGTCAAATAAAAAAATGAATCGCGAAAATACTACACATTTTTCCAAAAAGGATATGTTTCGAAACTGTTTACGTGCTCCATTCTTAATTGTTTTTTAGGTTAACTTGTAGACTGGATGTCATCTCTGGGTCATATTGGTCATAACTTCATCGACGTCAAGCGCACGCGCAAGCGTTAGCTATATGAAACGAAACAGCCAATCACAGTACCGAAGGTTTCCTCAAGGGAGCTCGAGAGCTACCTTGAAATAAGGAGACCAATAAGGTTCCTTATTCTGTCGAGGAAGGTCTATGAAACGCGAAATGAGGAATAAGGAATCCTTGTTCCTTAAGGAACGACTATGAATACGGGTGTAATATTCTTATGCCATGGAAAATTTCAATCCAAGCCAACGCCTATTAAGCTTAATTTAGTAACGTCAAGTATTTTTCGATAAAAATAAAATTTCAATCTCTCGGCCTGCCCTAAGTGCCAGAAAGATTTGGGATTTTTAACCA